>CAXITT010000520.1:358428-428736 GCA_964033795.1 Lymnaea stagnalis | reverse complement strand
TGAGGACGTGTCTTTCTTAATGATGGAATACTATAGATATATATGTGAAATTACATTCATGCAAGGATTATTTATTAATATTATCAATATAAAGTGTGTTCAATAAAGTACTGTGAGTTTTAACTAGAATTGAGCATTCTTCTTTACGTGCCTGAATAATAAGTGAAAGAATGAAGAAGACTGAGTCGGCATCCTGAAGCGTTAATATAAGTAACCATACTACTGACATAACCCACAGCATAAGAAATAACATCCCACGCCATGTCAGAGTAGAAGTGTGTTACAACACCCATAAAATTCTATTTCTAGTTGCGTAACATCCAATCTGCAGTACTATTTTATACAGTGAACATATTTTTATTATTGAACCTTAAAGCATTTTGTTGAATAAAATTGTAAAACTCACTCATGGTGTGGGGTTATTTGACAGATGGGAAAATTGAGTAAGAATTAATGGAAGAAATTTAGATTCATTAAATACACCCCTGGTAAATAAGACACAGTTGATTACTGAGTAACAAAAGGATTTTTTTTTTAATTAATGAATTATACCATGAATCAAATTCAGTAGAAATCTACACAACAAAGAAATAGCATTCTTCCTCATCTTCTATCGTCGCACATTAAAAGTATTAATTACTAAATTGAATTGCATTTTAATACTATTTGAAATTAATATATCATGAGCCCATTTTCCTTATGTTACTTTGACTACTTAATAAATACTTTAAATAGAAATATAATACTACATTAAATTAAATAATTTAAGTTAATAAAACGTGGTCAAGTGGGGCAATGCTTATAAGGTGGGGTAATGTTTACTGTTAGGAAATGCTGACATAGACAGGTGGAATGGACTCATCAAAATATCTCTCCAGAAAATTCATTCAATTATCTTTATCTTGGCAGATTTAAAGCTGCTTTTCAATAGTTTGCCTTCTATAAACATAATTGTTTTGCTATTGTTGGTGTCAGGGGGAAACTGTGAGCCAAGTCCTAATTAATGTTAATGGTGTTTGTTTAAATATATTCATCTTCTGTTTCTATGTTTAGTCTAATTCAAAATGTCCAGACTAGAGGTTGAAATGTGAAAAACATTTTTTTTTAGCGTTGTCTGCATTTCTTTTTTGGTTTAAGTTTTGAGAGGGCGATCCATTGACATTTTAATAGGCCTAATACTACTAATAGGTGTACCGTTAACAAATCTCACCAGTCACTGCAGTAACTCGAATATTAGACTGTTGCTGTCATGTCACAGACTTGTTAAGCCAGAGATGCTGACAATCACAATTGTTTGATTAATTGAATGAAAACATTATTATTCCCTATTTGAAATGTTTAATTTATTAAGACTCGTCTTGTGTCTGTGACTTCCGTTTATGAATCATACATATATTATTATTAATAGTAAATGAGCCTAGGCCGATACTGGAGACCAGGGGTGTCATTGGAAGCTAACTATGGAGACATCATTTAATTTTTGGAAGTTAGATGGTTAAGTTGCAGTACAAGGTTGAAAATGTTTTATGATTTGCAAAATGAAATTGAAAGTCATTTCATTTATGACATCAAAAGTTAAACTTGTGCCAGAACATAATGTTGAATACTGTCACACAGTGAAAGATTTAGCATAAGTAGACTTGACCACTTATTTAAATGAGTTAAACATGCATTTTCCATTTCAAGCTGAAAACCAACTGATCAAAACAATGTTATTAAATGTTTCAAATTATATGACTATGTCTATGACAACAGCCTTTGAATTTAAACTGAGGTTATTATGCCATCATGGCCATTTCAAATTAAGGCAAATAATTATATTGATTTATGTTATGCTTTTCTGAGTTTTCTACACAGTTACACAGCTAAACACTACAGTTGGCTAAAAAAAATTTTATGAACAACAAACATCATTAAAGTGAAAAAAAATAAAATATTGGCCTTAGCATTAGCGTGTCAGTCAGTCACCTGTGAAATAATAAATCAATTTAATAATCAATCAATTCAATCATCGCCGTGAATGTGAACATTCCTATCAAAATGATAATTAAATCTGATAATTCAATTATCAATTAGATAAAAATGAATTCAGACTTCAGTTGGTTAACCGTCAAGATATTTTCATATATTTCTAATTCAAAAATATAACAACAAGCTTGTCGATAAGTGAAGTGAATCGTTTCGTATAAACCTTACATAATTTGTGAACAAGTGTCAGAGGTCTCTGTGCTTATTTTGAGCGACTCTAGGGACTAAGATTATGATGTCGGCTAAGTTACTAATTCTTAGGATGTTACGACAATAATATTTGGGCAGTACTACGTTATCAGCGTTGGTAAACCCTCCATACCAAAGGCTGTGTTCACCGTCGCTGTTAACTTAGCAAATCCATGGCTCTAGCGCTGCGTTTACCGTGGCTAAAAACATATATGTATTAACAGTAACTACTAGGGTTTCTCATTTCCCAGAGCCCTACTTATCCCGGGAAAACGGGATCAATGTAACAATCACCTCGGAATCCCGGGAAATACTGGGATAAAATGAATTCAATAAAAAAATAAATGTTATACTTAATTAAACTATACAAAGAATGATTTTAAAAAAATGCTTAGTTGCTATGTCTATTAATGAATGAAAAACGATGTTAATGTTAATTAACAGGTTGGTAACTTGTTTCTAGTTGCATCATTAACTTCTGCTTAGGAACCGATAACTAGCTAATAATATGCTTGTTAATAAAAGTCATATAAGACCACCAGTAAAAAAACAACAACACACACACACACACTTTATTTGAATTTTTAATTTCTGACTGGTCCCTAAAATTATAGGTTCAAATCGGTTACGAACTATTTGCATGACAATGTTTCTAACAACTTGTAACAATGGGTTGTTTTGAATTTAACACAAAAAATCAGAAATATTAATACATGAATCCATTTATGGGGTCGTCCATTAATTACGTCAACAATTTTTCCGCAATTTTTAATCCCCCCACCCCCATCAAGAACTGTCAAACTTTCGATGACCCCCCCCCCCATTTAATTATGTCAACATTTTATAACCATACCCCCCCCCCCCTTTTATTATGTCAACATTTTATAACCCCCCCCCCCCCCCACAAAAAAAAAGGAATTAAATTATAAGTAAGTTTAAAATTAAAATCGTTTTACTTTGTGCTGATGTATTTTTAATAACACAAAATTGTAGGAAAAACATTTTATTACATCTTTAGCTTGTTAACGAACAAGTTAAAACGTGTTTACACTGAAATTTTATAATGCAGACTCAATTAAAAGTTTGTTAAAGACTAAATATAATTGTTTGTGGAAGTATAAATATGATTATTGTCAGTAAAGCTGATAATTATAGTATAGTTTCTAGCTGCTATTAACTTCCCATGGAGTAGACAGGTGTTGCTCTATCGTAACAATGGGCATCAGGGGCATCGTCAGACACACATTAATTAACTCTTATATTGTTAAAAGCCTACACATATTTGAATATTTACACTCATTAAACTGTTTAAAATAATGTAAGAACCAGTCAATTTTTAAGATTAAAATTTTAATATAAAAAACATGATTGTTGACTTGACGTCAAATCTAAACCCCTCCCTCCCCCCTGTCAACAATTGTCAAACATTTCCAAACCCCAGTCCCACCTCTATTTTGTTGACGTAATTAATGGACGCCCCCTATGTATATGTCTTACTAGCATGATTTTTAAGAAAACAAAATTAAAAACACACACACTACTTAATATAAAATTAGCGTAACATTAACAGCCTGGTATAGCAAGTTACTAGATCGGAGGTTCTAGGCCAGGGAACGTAAACTCTAAATGGGTTGCAAGGGATTTCTGGGGGTCGCCGTCTGAAACAATATACTAAGAGAATTAGTAATTAGGGATTATTAACTTTTCTTTTTTAAATTTTTACTTATATATATATATTTTTAAAATTTCGATCTTGGTATTAAATATGTTGTTATTTTAAATGAGCTAATGTGCTTATTAATTCAGGGCAGTTAAGTTAACTAGATTTCACAGTTCCTGGCTTATGACAAAAATTTGTGATAATCTGTGACGTGCTGAAATTTAAAAAAAAATCACACAATCAAAATTGTATTATAAAAGTGTGGACCCTGGATTATTTAATTTTTATTTTTTAAATTTTTACTTATACATATATTTTTTAAATTTCTATCTTGGTATTAAATATGTTGTCATTTTATATGAGCTAATGTGCTTATTAATTCAGCGCAGTTAAGTTAACTAGATTTCACAGTTCCTGGCTTATGGCGAAAATTTGTGATAATCTGTGACGTGCTGAAATTTTAAAAAAATCACAGTCACAATTGTATTATAAAAGTGTGTAAGAAAATTTACCGGGAAGTCTTTTGTTTACTAAAAATCGTGTGGGACCCCGGGAGACAAACCTTAGTAACTAAGTCGAGCATTAAAGGTTGCTTAAACATTATGCTTAAAATGCCTGCATTTAATACAGTCAGGTCAATCTTTAAAATATTCAAGCTTCTCCCCTATTCTAACTTTTGACAGCAAAGTTTCTCATTATTTTACGCAGCTAATGTATAGGCCATGTTATATGGATTATTTTATCATAAAATGGTTTTAAGCTGACTCTGTGCTCGTTTTGTTGTTGTTGTTTGATCTTTGGTTCTTGTTTTTTTTTAAATTGCTTTTTAAAAATGTGTACATTTACATGAGATGTAAGTAAACTTTTTATTTTCTCTTGTAATACCGTCTTTAAAATAAAACAATATCTGAAATGCTGTCCTTTGATTATAAAGGACGTGTCGGGGGCGAATAAGGCACCCGCCATGGGCGCTATTTTTAGAAGAGTCAAAATCGTCATTTTTCAAACAAAATATAAGCACTAAACTAATATTTTATAAAGAAGGCGCCTAATTCAAGCTTCTACAGGTTCAGCTATCGCTTTATCATTGATTAGAGTTTGAAATTACTTACTTAAAGAAAGTATGCAGTTAGAGCGTTTTGATTATTTAAAGATCAAATTCAACCACAAAGTACCCATAATAGATCGATCTCGGTGTAAGATCTTAGATCGGTAACTAGATTGACCTTCAAATGGCAACGAAAGGCAATAAAGTGTATGTAAACATTTTAAATCTTAATGATTCAATAAGTATCTTTAATGATTTAATAAAATGTTTACCCTAAATTGTATTTCAAAATGTGTGAACTGTGTGATTTTTTTGGTTAGATTAACTGGCATTTGACTTTAACTTAGTTTAGCACTATTCTGTGTCCATCGATGATGTCGTTACGTCGAGACTTGACTCTTGAGTTTGAGAGTAAATCTTAAGTAAATCAGTAGGCATACAATTACAGTAGGCCCACTTAAGTTAAGTCTTAACTTGGACTTTAGACAAATTAATTTTTTAAATATAGTTATTATTTATAGTTTTAGTGACTATAGACTAGACTTAAGACCCGCTAAGTAAGTCTACTTTGACTTTAGACATAATATAACAAATAACTAAGTAATTTTAATTATTACTTTTTATAAATTTATTGACTATTATTACTATTAGCTTATATTATAATTATAGGGCTAATGTGCAGAGATGATTCCGTGACGTCATTTGCGTGTTTAAGTTGCCTTGAATTAGGGTTCAGGTTAGGTTAATAAGGGATACATATAGGACATAAGTTCGTGGGTCGCGATAACAAAGATGGCGGCCATGATGAAAAAACTCGGGGATATCTCTTCACATTTACCAATTATAACTTACTATACTATACTTAATATATTGCTCATCACTCTCATTTTTTAAATGTTATAGAGATAGACCTTTACATGTTGTTCATCCGCCAAGATCGACTAGGACCATCTAGTCATCCGTTTCGGGGGGGGGGGGGGGGGTCACGGTGAGACCTTTACATATAAAGATACATCTTTTTTTATGTCAATCACAATCGAATCAATAAGTCAATAACTTCTAAGTCATACTATTAAAATTGTATGTCAAAATCAATTAAAATTTTTTTACCTACTCAACTAAAACCGTCTAAAGCCAATTGGAAGTTGACTGATTCACACAGTCACTGTCCAACACTGGGCAAGACTTTTAAAAGTTATGTACTGAGTAATGTCTGTACTTATGACTTCCACAGAGTCTGAGTGGAATGTATTAATTGACTGTCCTCAATTAACACTTCACACTATGAGTATGAAAATATGATTGATTGATTTATTCAATAATTTATTAGGCCTCCTGACTAAATAACAAATAAAGGTAAAGAATAAACCAGCTCGGAATGATGATTGGGGTGCACAGTTACTAGTTAGCAACATACAGGTGGGTGTAACCATGTGGGATGACCCCAGCAACACCGAACTCTAACCACCCAAATAGAAAACATAATCCATAGTCATGAAACAAAATTTGTTCTGATGGGTAACCATTCAAGACCATATAAATAATATAAATTTGACATTGGCCTATGGAATCAGTGAATGCTTGGGTCTGGTTGTGGTAAGAAGCATATAGTATACTTACATAGCATTGAAAACAATTATGAGTGTAATAAAGTATATTCATTATAAAGTCAATAACCATGCCAGTTTTATAAATTAATTACTCTTTTTTTTTCTTTGACAGGTATGGTCTTATTATTCCTAAAAAAGATGGACAAATTAAATCAAAACCTTCCAAAGCTTCTGCTTTTAACGTTTTTGGAAATGAAAGTGATGAGGTAAATTCACTTTTTAAATTAAAAAAAACTCATACACTTATTGAAATTATTGCATTTTGAGGAAATGAGTCAAATGCTGTAATTAAAGACTTTTGAATTACTATCATAATGACTAGTGGGCTGCTGTCGGACACATGAACATTAATATATTCAGTGCTTTTGAAAGAGAAACAGTCCTCCTACACTTGACAGGAATTTTGTTTAATGAACTCAAACATTTTTGGAAATAATATTGGTGATACTGTGAACAAGTTTTAAGATAAGTCTTTTTGCTGACATATTCATTGTTATGTGGCATCTTTTTTCAAGTGTTTCCTTACTTTGTGTTCCATATTTCCTTAAATGATGGGGAGGGAATAAAAGCTATGCTGTCTTTCATTTAAAGCAAATTTAAAAAGCTGAAAATTGATTAGGACTATCTACACACACACCATATAGCATACAACAATTCTAGGGGATGAGTCATACATAAGTGAATTGATAATAAGCACTGGACTTTGATTACCAAATCACTGACATGAATCCATTTTTACAAACTACTGCAAATAACATAAAAGTTATTTTGATTTAAAATCTTTCAAAACACATCTTTTCCATTTTGATAAATAGTAGAATTTGTTTAATCTTGTAGTAAAATTATAGCATAACTTTCAAGGTTTTAGATACTGAGGCGTCATTAGGGTTGATGTCACTGGGTGAGGCAAACTCATGGTGTCCGCCCCCTCTCACCCTTTTTTCAGACACCCCCCCCCCACCCTTCCCACAAACGGCACAGAGTAATTCTTAACCAGATCATACAGAAACAATTACAGTATTGTTTGTAAATTAACTCCTAAAGGCAAAAAGGCATAAAAAGGAAACATAGAATTTAGGTACCAGCATTTCAAAGATACATCAAAATGACTTTGTATTGCAGTAATACTTATAAAACTATTGTAACAACTGTTGTAAGTATAGAGACCTTTATCTCTTATTTGAGTATACGGCTCATTGAAAAACAGTGCACAACATAAGACAATACAGTTAATTAAATATGGTAATACAGAAAACTGTACCCCAACTAGAGCTAATTAAAAGTAATAATTTAATTAAGTTAGTGATAGATTACAAGATCAAAAAATAAAATAAAAACTAAAGTTATTGATTTACAGTACAGTGATGACTTGTACCGGTACAATGTTGAAGAAGATGCAATGTTGTAAAGGTACAATGTTTAAAAAGGAACACACACACACACACTGGAAATATTATTAAACAAGTCTCTGTCTTGTATAGCAAATCTAGCTCCTCTCAATCTCTCCATAGGCATACATATAGTCTGTTTCAGAGATATTTCTAGAAAGGGCTTACACATTATGTCCCTTTCTCGATCAACCTCGATATTTCTACATGATTCTACTTTTACAGACCATAGACTGTATTTATTTGTAAACAAGGTCAAGGGAGACTATTTTTAATTAACCACACCCAATGGCTGTGTCGAACTTGGGGTCAGCTAAAGTTCATTCATGAAAAAAGATGAATGAAAGTAAACAAGATGCCTATAACACTATGAAAATAATTATAATAAACAAAATAGAGGTATTGGCAGTTGATTTAAAACAACAATATATATAAAGGGAATTAAAAAAGGAGCTTGTTGTTCATGTTTTTTCTGAAGTGAACACCCTGAAATCCTTGCATGACCTACTTAGATTGTCACAAACTTAAGTTAAGCAACTAAACTTATGGAAAAATCCACTAGATGCTCTAGCGGCAACCTGCTCTTGTATTTAACTTAGATATGTTATAAAACAGACTCAATTTTACATTTGGTATAATCAGGGTTGCCAAATTTGAAAACAGTACAAATTGGACCTGAAATATTCTTTTTCTGTGAATGTCCAATAATCACTTTAGGATATCTTTAAAAAAAATTAGACATTTTACAAACAATTTTTGAAGCTTGATTTAAACTTTTCTTCTCATAATGAAGAGAAAAGTGGCGTGAATGTCATTCTACAAGCTTTGGTGATCTTAGAGAATTATGTATGTTGATTGTCTTTTCCCCTTACCCACAAATATTTTTACATATCCTTAGGAGGAAACTAGCTCAGCTACAGGAGTGTCTGCTGTTAAAACTTCAGGACCAAGTACAGTTAAAAGACAGGTTAACAGTCTGACATTGTTCCTTAAGTGTCATTTAAACAAAAAAAATTTTAAAGTATTGTTTTTAGTAAGGTAGCCACACCAGAATCAATTCTCTTATTAATTAAGCTGTATATACCTTAGGCCATCTTCCTGATTGTACATATTCATTAGATTATAAACATTTTTACAGACACAGATGGATATTGATAAAGCCTTGCAAGAGGATCCAAATATCTATGAATATGATGCTATCTATGACAAATTGCAGGCAAATAAACCCCACGTTGGATTAAAAGAAAAAAGCACTATGGAGAAAAAGGTTATCTTTTTTGAAATTATTCTTTTCCAAATATCACTCTCTCTCTTTGCTTTTAGTTGTTTAACATAAATAATGTAAATTTATCATTTTTGAATTACATTAATCTAGTTATTTACAATTAGAATCTTAAAATGCAGTTATAATATTCAAGGAAGTATTTTCTATCCCATAATCTTCTTATGGCACACAAAAAATATAATGTTTTTTAAAATCTTTTACTGATGGCAATAAAGAGCATTCTATTAATTCCTCTCATTAAAAGTATTTTATTTAATTATGTCTGCCTCTGCTTCCAAATTATTTATTTTACCCTGCATTTTTTTTTCAGCCGAGATATATATCAGGTTTGTTGAAAGCGGCAGAAGTGAAAAAGAAAGAAGATGAAAGAAGAAAAGAGAGACAAGTAAGGCACATTGTATCCTCCTGTGTCATATTTATTTTTGATTGTGCAGATGAAAAAAGTTTTAATGTAGATCACTAGATTGCATATAAGAGATAACGATTTGTTTATGAAGTTTTGAGACGATTTGTTGATGAAGTTTTGAAAAAGTTCTATTGAAAGTCACATGGCTGTGCAGGTTTAGAGTATGATTAATATTAATGCTCTTATTTTAGACTGCCTATTTAGCCTTTTCCAAACCCTTCAGAATTATACTGCCTGCTATTTAACTTTTCCTAGACCCTTCAATATTATGGTGCTCACATAATGCTAAATGACTGATCTCAATATTTATACTATAGCAGGAATGCCTCTATTATAATTTTCCACTTGTCATGGTCAACTGTGTATTCTATAATAATGGCACATTGCATTAAAATTTCCCAATCAGGTGTAAAAAAACAAATATTCATATTTTCCCTATTACTGTGTTTAATTTTAAACAGGAATATTAGATAATGTTAAAAATAATAAAATCTCACTTAAAAGTTGACTTTTTAAAAAAATCTATCTATCCTCATTTAGTGTTAATGGGACAGTTTGAATACTATCTCAATACATAACTTTATCATTAACATTTTGTTTTAAAAAAATTAAAAAATTAAACATAAAAGCTGTAATACTTTTTTTTTAAAGATTAAAAAAAAAAAATTCTTAAAAAAAATAATGTGTGTTATGTTATGCTATTTTGATCAGGTTCAGAAAGAACGTGAGGCTGAAGGAGAAATGTTTGCAGACAAAGAGAAGTTTGTGACTTCTGCATACAAACAGAAAATGCTGGAAATGCAGAAAGAAGAAGAAAAGGAGAAACAGGAGGCTGCTATGGAAAGTTAGTAGAAACATTGCTACATTGCTAAGGGAGATAATTATGTCATTGATTATAAAAGGTTTGTTTCCTAAAGGACATCACTTAAAATTTTTAAATGAAGCTATCATGGATTAGCCTTTATGACTTTACATCTTAATACAGCCATGAAACTTCCCTGTAAATCTTTTTACCAGTTTCTGTGAATCTATTCACCTTTACCCTATAGTATTTTTATCGGTGCTCGTGAGTCTATTACTGGTTTTTAATCTATTTTTGGCAGTAAAATAAAAAAAGTGTCGATTTTGGGTATTGACTAGTAATTGTTGCAGATATCGGAAAAAGCATTGTGTTCAATTTGATGTGATTACAATTAATGCACATGTAAAAGAATTTGATGAAAGAAACAAATCACTTACAGATTGTGACAAAAATATTCAATTAAAAAATGACTGTCAAAATTTTTAAATTGTGAAAAAGTATTTTAGGTTATTACTGTCTCATACTTAAATAATTAAGTTGTTCATAAATTAACCTTCAACCAATAACTCGTGGCAGCAGCTAAGTGATTTTCGTTTGTTTGTCTTTTTAGATCTTCTTGATGTAACCAAACAGAAAGACATGAGTGGATTTTACAGATATCTTTACCGAACTACTGCAGGGACTGAGGGTACTCAGAATCCCAGTGGAGATGATAGCAGCCTAATTAAAGATGAGAAGTAATACCCGTTTCATAAGTTTATTTATGTGCAATTACGCTGGTCTCTTTGTCATTTTTAATGGATCCCAAAAATGAATAAGTTTTGGAGTAGAGAAAAACAGTTTCAGGATCTTTAAATAAAATCTCTATCCAGTGAAGAATGCAAACCTTATTTGTGTTTTTTTCTATCCTAATATTCTAAATCATTAGGTTATATTATTCTAGAAAGATTAGTGTTATGGTAGATGCATGTTTCTCGTGCGTGAACTTTGGGTGACCCCAAGTTTTGGAGACACAATGTGTGGCCTAATTGTAAATTGTTTCCCTTCACCTTGTTTAAAATTTAAACACTGCATCTCGTCAATTTTGATAGAACTTACGAGAAGGCCTTAGTTACAGATAGAGCACTCGTCTTAACGCTTTCTGGAATAGTCTTTATGAGAGACTATAAATAATCCGATCGACAGAGAGCAATGAGAGAGATAGATTGGTTGAGATTGAGACAGACTAAGATATGAGGCAAGAGCAAGATGAATAAACTGACATGCAGTACTGACTATACCATATATTTGTACCTTATATTTACTCTGTGTGTGTGCACCTTCCCAACATTGTACCAGTTCATTGCTGTAAATTTAAGTTAATAGAGTTGTATTTTATTTTATTTGATTTTGTATTTTAAAGTTAGCTTAAATAAATTATTTGTAATTAGCACTACTTCGGGTATAGTTCTTTTATTACTGTATTTAAATCAATGGGATCGTTCCTTTTTTGTGTAATGTTTGTCAACGAGCCATCTTTAAAATAATAAATTCTTTAAATATTAGAACGGTACGTACAAATTTAGTGTTTTAAATTTATAACAGCTACAGTTTTCTCTAGTGTACTACAGTATTATATTTTTAAATAATGATAATTCATTGATCTTTGTGTATATTAGATTTTTATAAACATATTTATTTGCCATTTTTCTCCTGAAAGTCTATCAACTATTCAGATTAGCCAATCTGGTATATTGATTTTTTTGTTTATTGATTTAATGGAAATAATTCTCATTATTAAAATAAATTTTCAATTTGCACTTTTTTAAATGTTCAATTTGCAGGTTTTATTATATAAGATTAATAAATATCCCCAAGATTGTCTCCCAAAGTTTGTAGAATTAAGGGAAGGTGTTAATGAGTTAAAATTTAATTAACTTTGCAGCATCAAGAAAGAATGCAGTCCTGAAGACAATGAAAATCCACCCACACAGCCCAAAGATAAGGAATCCTCTCCATCAAGCTCATCATCATCATCATCGACTGGATCTTCAACATCATCACACAGGTATTGCCATACTTAGCTCATCTGTTGTCATGTGTTGTATAAGGAGTATTAACACAATATCTCAACCTGTGGCCTTGTTTAGTTATCTTCCTTTTATTCTAAAAAAGAAATGATGAATTCAAGCATCATGTTATGGTTGATTGTCTAAGTGTGCTTGTAGTTTGTATTAAAATCTGAATTTAACAGTGGTTTCCCTTTGCTCTAAAATTGCATCATATGTAGTTATATTTGTGCATAGAATGGTGTAATGCTACAATGATAAAACTATATGGCAGTCTAACACTCATAATAAGTTGATGATAAGGTAGAATCTCTTATATCTATTACACTTCTGGTGTGACTTGTGGACTGCTTCCTTTTCTGTCTGCGTCCTATTTAGCACATATGGTATTGAGAGTATATTACAAATAATTTTATATGTTTCAAAGAAAGTATGGTTCAATAATGAGTTCAATAGCATGCAAAAAATAATTCCCAATAACTATGCTAATTATATATATTTTCTTAATAATGCAACTGCGTTTGGTGCGTAATATTTTCTTTTCGGAAAATGAAATCTACTCAATTTAAGTATAGTGTAAAAATATTTGGTTTAAAAGTGGTTGGGACATCAGAATATTTAATGTAGTTCATGGACATGGAATAAAAAGTGTGCAATGACGTATCATGTAGGGAAAGGGTTTAGCTAAAATTGGGATTCTTAAATGTGCTTTACTTGAGTTCATGT
Source organism: Lymnaea stagnalis (assembly GCA_964033795.1). Classification (NCBI taxonomy): domain Eukaryota; kingdom Metazoa; phylum Mollusca; class Gastropoda; family Lymnaeidae; genus Lymnaea; species Lymnaea stagnalis. Next base: position 415,546 of record CAXITT010000520.1, on the reverse strand, counting down.
TTTGTCAAGTAACTTTAGTAGATGGGAAGTTCACACATTGCTGTCGCCTATTTTATCAGGCTATAGCTAGTGTTGTATAGTAAGGTAGAGTTGTGTGATGTTATGTGGACTGATGTCATGTTACAGTTGAATGGTGTGATGTTAAGGTAGAGTGGCATGATGTTATGTTATTTGATTTTATGGTGGAGTAGGTATGGTGCCATCTTACAGTAGAATAGTGTCATGTTAAGCTAGAATGGTGTAATATTACGTTATAAAAATGGTGTTTTATATATACTTTGTGTCTATATTACCTACTTAAAGCATATCGTAGCCCAACTCTCTTATAATTAGTTGATGATAAGGTAGAATGGTGTAATGTTAGGGTAGAATGGTGTGATGTTAGGGTAGAATGGTGTGATGTTAAGGTAGAATGGTGTGATATTAGGGTAGAATGATGTGATGTTACAGTAGAATGGTGTGATGTTACAGTAGAATGGTGTGATGTTACAGTAGAATGGTGTGATGTTAGGGTAGAATGGTGTGATTTTAAGGTAGAATGGTGTGATTTTAAGGTAGAAAGGTGGGATTTTAAGGTAGAATAGTGTGATGTTACAGTAGAATGGTGTGATATTAGGGTAGAATGGTGTGATGTTACAGTAGAATGGTGTGATGTTAGGGTAGAATGGTGTGATGTTACAGTAGAATAGTGTGATGTTACAGTAGAATGGTGTGATGTTACAGTAGAATGGTGTGATGTTAGGGTAGAATGGTGTGATATTAAGGTAGAATGGTGTGATGTTAAGGTAGAATGGTGTGATGTTAGGGTAGAATAGTGTGATGTTAAGGTAGAATGGTGTGATGTAAAGGTAGAATGATGTGATTTTAAGGTAGAATGGTGTGATTTTAAGGTATAATGGTGAGATTTTAAGGTAGGATAGTGTGATGTTACAGTAGAATGGTGTGATGTTAGGGTAGAATGGTGTGATTTTAAGGTAGAATGGTGTGATGTTAAGGTAGAATGGTGTGATGTTACAGTAGAATGGTGTGATGTTAGGGTAGAATGGTGTTGTGTTAGGGTAGAATGGTGTGATTTTAAGGTAGAATTGTGGGATGTTAAGGTAGAATGGTGTGATGTTAAGGTAGAATGGTGTGATTTTAAGGTAGAATGTTGTGATGTTAAGGTAGAATGGTGTGATTTTACAGTAGAATGGTGTGATGTTAAGGTAAAAAAGTGTGATGTTACAGTAGAGTGGTGTGATATTAGGGTAGAATGATGGGATTTTAATGTAGAATGTGGGATTTTAAGGTATAATAGTGTGATGTTACAGTAGAATGGTGTGATATTAGGGTAGAAGAGTGTGATGTTACAGTAGAATGGTGTGATGTTAGGGTAGAATGGTGTGATTTTAAAGTAGAATGGTGGGATTTTAAGGTAGAATAGTGTGATGTTACAGTAGAATGGTGTGATGTTAGGGTAGAATGGTGTGATTTTATGGTAGAATGGTTTGATTTTAAAGTAGAATGGTGTGATGTTAAGGTAGAATAGTATAATAATATTATAGTATGATGTTACAGTAGAATGGTGTGATGTTAAGGTAGAATGGTGTGATTTTAAGGTAGACCGGTGTGATTTTAAAGTAGAATGGTGGGATTTTAAGGTAGAATACTGTGATGTTACAGTAGAATGGTGTGATTTTAAGGTAGAATGGTGTGATTTTTAAAGTAGAATGGTGGGATTTTAAGGTAGAATAGTGTGATGTTACAATAGAATGGTGTGATGTTAGGGTAGAATGGTGTGATTTTAAGGTAGAATGGTGTGATGTTAAGGTAGAATGGTGTGATGTTAAGGTAGAATGGTGTGATGTTAAGGTAGAATGGTGTGATGTTAAGGTAGAATGGTGTGATGTTAAGGTAGAATGGTGTGATTTTAAGGTAGACCGGTGTGATTTTAAAGTAGAATGGTGGGATTTTAAGGTAGAATACTGTGATGTTACAGTAGAATGGTGTGATTTTAAGGTAGAATGGTGTGATTTTTAAAGTAGAATGGTGGGATTTTAAGGTAGAATAGTGTGATGTTACAATAGAATGGTGTGATGTTAGGGTAGAATGGTGTGATGTTAAGGTAGAATGGTGTGATTTTATGGTAGAATGGTGTTATGTTAAGGTAGAATGGTGGTTTTTAAGGTAGAATGGTGGGATTTTAAGGTAGAATAGTGTGATGTTACAGTAGAATGGTGTGATATTAGGGTAGAATGGTGTGATGTTACAGTAGAATGGTGTGATGTTACAGTAGAATGGTGTGATGTTACAGTAGAATAGTGTGATATAGGATAGAATGGTGTGATGTTAGGGTAGAATGGTGTGATGTTAGGGTAGAATGGTGTGATGTAATAGTAGAATGGTGTGAGGTAAGGTAGAATGGTGTGATGTTAAGGTACAATGGTGTGATATTAAGTTAGAATGGTGTGATGTTAAGGTAGAATGGTGTGATGTGAAGGTAGAATGGTTTGATGTTAAGGTAGAATGGTGTGATGTTAAGTTAGAATGGTGTGATGTTAAAGTAGAATAGTGTGATGTTACCATAGAATGGTGTGATTTTAAGGTAGAATGGTGTGATATTATGGTAGAATGGTCTAATGTCAAGGTAGAATGGTGTGAGTTACAGTAAAATGGTGTTATTTTAGGGTAGAATTGTGTGATGTTAGGGTAGAATAGTGTGATTTTAAGGTAGAATGGTGTGATTTCAAGGTAGAATGATGTGATGTTAAGGTAGAATGGTGTGATTTTAAGGTAGAATGGTGTGATGTTAAGGTAGAATGGTGTGATTTTAAGGTAGACCAGTGTGATTTTAAAGTAGAATGGTGGGATTTTAAGGTAGAATACTGTGATGTTACAGTAGAATGGTGTGATTTTAAGGTAGAATGGTGTGATTTTTAAAGTAGAATGGTGGGATTTTAAGGTAGAATAGTGTGATGTTACAATAGAATGGTGTGATGTTAGGGTAGAATGGTGTGATTTTATGGTAGAATGGTGTGATGTTAAGGTAGAATGGTGTGATTTTATGGTAGAATGGTGTTATGTTAAGGTAGAATGGTGGTATTTAAGGTAGAATGGTGGGATTTTAAGGTAGAATAGTGTGATGTTACAGTAGAATGGTGTGATGTTACGGTAGAATGGTGTGATGTTACAGTAGAATGGTGTGATGTTACAGTAGAATGGTGTGATGTTACAGTAGAATAGTGTGATATAGGATAGAATGGTGTGATGTTAGGGTAGAATGGTGTGATGTTAGGGTAGAATGGTGTGATGTAATAGTAGAATGGTGTGAGGTAAGGTAGAATGGTGTGATGTTAAGGTACAATGGTGTGATATTAAGTTAGAATGGTGTGATGTTAAGGTAGAATGGTGTGATGTGAAGGTAGAATGGTTTGATGTTAAGGTAGAATGGTGTGATGTTAAGTTAGAATGGTGTGATGTTAAAGTAGAATAGTGTGATGTTACCATAGAATGGTGTGATTTTAAGGTAGAATGGTGTGATATTATGGTAGAATGGTCTAATGTCAAGGTAGAATGGTGTGAGTTACAGTAAAATGGTGTTATTTTAGGGTAGAATTGTGTGATGTTAGGGTAGAATAGTGTGATTTTAAGGTAGAATGGTGTGATTTCAAGGTAGAATGATGTGATGTTAAGGTAGAATGGTGTGATTTTAAGGTAGAATGGTGTGATGTTAAGGTAGAATGGTGTGATTTTAAAGTAGAATGGTGTGATGTTAAGGTAGAATAGTATGATGTTACAGTAGAATGGTGTGATGTTACAGTAGAATTGTGTGATTTACAGTAGAATGGTGTGATGTTATGGTAGAATGGTGTGATGTTAAGGTAGAATGGTGTGAGTTACAGTACAATGGTGTTATTTTAAGGTAGAATGGTGTGATGTTACAGTTGAATGGTGTGATGTTAGGATAGAATGGTGTTATGTTAGGGTAGAATGGTGTGATGTTAAGGTAGAATGGTGTGATTTTAAGGTAGAATGTTGTGATGTTAAGGTAGAATGGTGTGATTTTAAAGTAGAATGGTGTGATGTTACAGTTGAATGGTGTGATGTTAGGGTAGAATGGTGTTATGTTAGGGTAGAATGGTGTGATGTTAAGTTAAAATGGTTTGTTGTGAAGGTAGAATGGTGTGATGTTAACTCTTTTCATTCCTCTTATATAGAGAGTGTACAACTATATACGTTGGTTATTTTTGCTAATAAAATATTGTCTTTTTTATTTTTTAAGTGTTCTATAGCTATTTTATCATACATTTGGAATAAAAATGTTAAAAAAATAATATTTAAAGTTTTAAAATAAAAAATGACGTTTTTTTACGAGTTCGAGGTTCACGTGACATGCCGAAGCGTTACTCGCCATTTTGGGAAAATTTGTGCAAGACGCTGGTCGACTCAGCAGCCCAAAATTTTAAATAATGAATACTACTGACGAAAATATTGATCAAATTTTATCTGAAACATCTGGGAAAGATAGTTGGGAACCTGAATCTAGTGACTTTGATTCAGATTTTGATGAGAATCTGCCTTTATAGCCCATTATAGTCACTAAAACTAGAAGGTTAGTAATCAAGTGTTTCGTCATTCTATATTTTTTATAGATTTTTTACTTTTATTTTATCGATTTCAATTGTATTTATAATCATAATTGAAGTATTTAGTACCCATTTTAAAATGAATCTACGCAAATAAAATCATTGTAAAATTTGCAAATATTTTATTACATTAATAATTTTAGAAGACGTTATGCTTAGAAACTGTTGCTAAGAAATGTAAACAAGGCAGTCGGCACTGATTATTATGATATATTTCATCCTAGAGACCATAAAATTTGACATCGATGTGTGTCATAAAAAATTAATTATCTGACACTAAATTTTTTTGTCATAACGGTTTTTAGACAGTATTTGAAGTATTAAAAACTTGAAATTTAAGTAAGTATATATTTTATATTCATTGCATCCCTAATAGTTGCATATAGGTCTATAATATTAGTTATTCTTTTACTTCTCAGGCTAGGCTTTCATGAGGTTTGAGATGATGACCCACTGGTTCCCACTCCTAAGTTTCCCCCATCCAGAAAGCCAGGCTGACATGTGTGGGAAGAAATGTCATCATAACACAGCTACAATCTGCACCCTAAAGTCTAAGGATTTTCAAGATATGTTTCACGCTGAATTTGGTTAAAACATTTGTAAAATACACCTATTCAACTACAATGGGACCTTCTAAACCTTCCATCAACTGTGGTTTGTCGATATCTCAACAACATACCACTTTTACACCTTTTTCTAGGACTACTAATGTGGATGTCAACTGTACAAGTCCTCAGTGTACAAAAATACTCGTCAACCGCAACAATGTTTCACTACTTTCATGAATTGTGGGCTCATGCCGTATTCCCAAAAACAGATTTATTCAAATAAGACATTCTTCAAAGTTTCTAATATTGAAACAGACAATGAGGACAAACTGTGCAAAGTGAACTTGTCAGACTTTATCAGAAGTAAATAAAGATAAAAACCAAAGCAATGTGATATGATGTGATGGATCAGAGATAATATAATTTATACTATGTTCAGTGGAGAGAAAAGCCTCACTTATTTCAAATAGTACGACAGCAAATGGATTTTCTTTTGTGAACAAAACCAAAATGGATGATGTCTTTCTAGGCAATTATTGGGGAGAAAAACCAAATTATTGGGGGGCGGTGATTTTTATTTTTTAAAAATAATTTCCCCTTTTTGACACATTTCACAAAAAAATTATATTTTCGTCAAATTCTCATGAAATGTTCTAAATCATGCATATAATATAAGAAAATGAATTTGCTTTCTAAATAAACAGATTTTAAAAAATAATTTCATATTGTTTGTTTTTTTCCTTCTTTGCATGTGATCACCATTTTTTTTTTTTTTTCACACATTTTCATTAAAAAAAAATTGCATTTTTGTTTCACAACTTCTAAGTACTGACACTATGTGTTTGAAAACAAATATTTTTAGAAACCTTATGCATTTCCCCACTATAAAATATATAACATCATGATATTTAGACAAGGATTTTAAAAGTTATTGACTCTTTTTTAAGGTCAATAGAAATCTCATGAAAAACATGCAAAATTCAAGGAATGTAAAGAGTTAAGGTAGAATGGTGTGATGTTACAGTAGAATGGTGTGATGTTAAGGTAGAATGGTGTGATTTTATGGTAGAATGGTGGGATTTTAAGGTAGAATGGTGGGATTTTAAGGTAGAATGGTGGGATTTTAAGGTAGAATAGTGTGATGTTACAGTAGAATGGTGTGATGTTAGGGTAGAATGGTGTTAAGTTAGGGTAAAATGTTGTGATGTTGAGGTAGAATTATGTGATTTTAAGGTAGAATGGTGTGATGTTAAGGTAGAATGGTGTGATTTTAAGGTAGAATGTTGTGATGTTAAGGTAGAATAGTGTGATGTTACAGAAGAATGGTGTGATGTTACAGTAGAATGGTGTGATGTTACAGTAGAATTGTGTGATGTTACAGTAGAATGGTGTGATATTAGGTTAGAATGGTGTGATGTTAGGGTAGAATGGTGTGATGTTAAGGTAGAATGGTGTGAAGTTAGGGTAGAATGGTGTGATGTTAAGGTAGAATGGTGTGATGTTAAGGTAGAATGGTGTGATTTTACAGTAAAATGGTGTGATTTTAGGGTAGAATGGTGTGATGTTAGGGTAGAATGTTGTGATGTTAAGGTAGAATGGTGTGAGGTTAGGATAGAATGGTGTGATGTTATGGTAGAGTGATGTGATGTTAGGGTAGAATGGTGTGATGTTATAGTAGAATGGTATGAGGTTAGGGTAGAATGGTGTTATTTTAGGGTAGAATGGTGTGATGTTAAGGTAGAATGGTGTGATGTTAAGGTAGAATGGTGTGAAGTTAGGTTAGAATGGTGTGATGTTTAGTTAGAATGGTGTGATGTTAAGGTAGTAAAAGTTTCAAAAATTATCTTTGTTTTTTTTCAGTGAAAGCTCAGGTGAAGAAGAGGAAGCCGGAAAGGCAGACAAAATAGAATTTTCTAAACCTAGTCGACCAAACAAAGGGGGACAATTCAGAAAACGAGCCGCTGACTCATCCTCTCCAGAGCCTGATAGAAAACATTCACATCATCCAAGATCACTAGATAGTAGGAGGCATTCGAGATCCCCTGTTCGAAGAAAGCAATCAAGATCACCTGTTAGCAAGAGGCATTCAAGATCAAGATCCCCAGTAAGAAAGAGGTATACAAGATCCCCTGTTACTAAAAGGCATTCAAGTTCCAGATCCCCGATTAGAAAGAAGCATTCAAGATCTCCTTTTAGAAAGAGGCATTCAAGATCAAGGTCCCCAAGAGGTAAGAGGAACCGGGAGGGTAAAGAAAGACACCATGGATCTTCCAGAGAAACATCCAGGAGAACAAGATCTCGTTCAAGTTCATCTGATGAGCGAAAGAATAAGACAGGGTCAGTTTCCAGAGCCAGTGAGAAAAAACACCAGAAATCTAGTATAGTGGGTAAACCAGACAAAGACAGTAATTCACAGTCAACAGAAAGAAGCCCAAGTGCTAGCTTGTCAAAGTCACATTCTGATGACAAGCGTGGAACAAAATCTGGCTCGGATTCCAAACGAGAGGAACCTTTGAATTTGTCAAGTAATCATGAAAGTAGCAGGAAAGGTAACCCTGAAGAGGCACCCTTGGAAGAAACCAAAGAAAATTTTCAAATCAGTCAAAATTTAAAGTCAATCAGAAATGAAATTAATGATGATGGAAACAAAAGTCAAAGGGAGGCTCCTGTTGATCCAAGAAAGAAAGTTTTCCCTCATCACAATTCTCATAAAGACATTTCAGAAGCTAAAAAAAGATATTTGCTAAGAAAAATTGCCAGGGAAAGTGCAGCATAAACAATATGGCCTTTGAACTTGAAGCTTCAAAGTAGTCCATGTTTTTTTTGTGTGTTTTTTTTCTACATGGATGACTGTTGGCAAAAGTTTGTGTTACATTATGTGACTGACCTTTGTGTTGCTTTGTTATTAAAATTTAAAGTTTGATCATGTTCTTTAATTTTGTCATTTAGTTTGTATGTCTTTACAAAAAAGGATACCTTTAGAGCGCAATGTTTCTTGTGACTTTTTAGACTCGAACAACTTTGACTTTTTAGATTAGATTAAATTTGATACATTTAAAATTATATTAGGGAAATATAATTAATTGATGAAACATAAACTATACACAAACGATACACAAATTATACACAAACTGTACACAAACTTACCAGCTGAATCGGTTAGATCTAAAACATTTATGAGGAGGTGGAAAAATAATAAGTTATATAAAAAATAAAATTAAGGAATAACTCTGCCCTCAGAAGGGTTCTGATAGTTTGATTACATCTACAAAAAAAAAATGTGTGCCCTCGGAGTCACAGGTGATATAATTTGTTCAGGCATTTTAATGGTTCCTCCATTGTAAAACTATTTTAAAAAAGGTCTAACTGGCATAAGGTCTACATTTCAATGGATCCTCCAAGGTAAAATTATAAAGGAGGTCTATGTAGCATTAGGTCTACATTTCAATGGATCCTCCAAGGTAAAATTATAAAGGAGGTCTAATTGGCATTATGTCTACATTTCAATGGATCCTCCAAGGTAAAATTATAGAGGAGTCTAATTGACATTAGGTCTACATTTCAATGGATCCTCCAAGGTAAAATTATAGAGGAGTCTAATTGACATTAGGTCTACATTTCAATGGATCCTCCAAGGTAAAATTATAGAGGAGTCTAATTGACATTAGGTCTACATTTCAATGGATCCTCCAAAGTAAAATTATAAAGGAGGTCTAATTGACATTAGGTCTACATTTCAATGGATCCTCCAAGGTAAAATTATAGAGGAGTCTAATTGACATTAGGTCTACATTTCAATGGATCCTCCAAGGTAAAATTATAGAGGAGTCTAATTGACATTAGGTCTACATTTCAATGGATCCTCCAAGGTAAAATTATAAAGGAGGTCTAATTGGCATTAGGTCTAGATTTCAATGGATCCTCCAAGGTAAAATTATAAAGGAGGTCTAATTGACATTAGGTCTACATTTCAATGGATCCTCCAAGGTAAAATAATAAAGGAGGTCTAATTGGCATTAGGTCTAGATTTCAATGGATCCTCCAAGGTAAAATTATAAAGGAGGTCTAATTGGCATTAGGTCTACATTTCAATGGATCCTCCAAGGTAAAATTATAAAGGAGGTCTAATTGGCATTAGGTCTACATTTAAATGGATCCTCCAAGGTAAAATTATAGAGGAGTCAAATTGACCTTAGGTCTACATTTCAATGGATCCTCCAAGGTAAAATTCTGAAGGAGTCTAATTGACATAAGTTTAACATTTCAATGGATCCTCCAAGGTAAAATTATAAAAGAGTCTAATTGACATTAGTTTAACATTTAAAATATTTTTCAAAGCCTAAACTTAACTTTTACATTTCAATACAGTGTAATTTATTCTGAATTGAAAAGACTAATAAGTGAATTGTACAAATATTTGATTTCGAAAATGACATCTTTGGGTTGAAGCATCACAATGTGTGTGAGGATAGAAATTCCGATTTTATTTAATATCTAGCTGATTTATTGTCAATTAGGTCAAAGATCATTAATTTTAGAGCACGAATGAGTAAAAATCATGGTTTTTTAATACATAACTTCTTAGGGGTCGTTGGCAAATTACGTCACGCAAAAAAAAAGACCTTTTCAGACCCACCCCTCCCCGTCACAAATTCTTTAAACACCCCCCACCCCTTCCCCAACCCGTGCCAAAATTGAAAACACATACTTTTTTTAATAACTAAACTAAGATTTTATTTTATTCTTTAACTTTTTAATAATGGGCTAAGATGTAGTATTATTAGAAAACTGTCGAGTCAAATGTAATTTGGCCACAACAGTTTTTGCGTCATTTTTCGATATGCGTATAAGGTGTGCACGACAAAGTTTCAAGGTAGTTAAAATACCTGAGACAATTTCAACCTCAAATTAATGTTTTTTAAAATTAATTGAATAAAGTTGTTTTTTGCAAAAGTAGAAATTTTTTAAATTAAAAAACAAGTTTAAAAATTGTGACGTCACAAATTTTTAACAACCCCCCCCCCCTTTCCCTATTTCCCCTGTGCCCCCCCCCGACCATGACGTAATTTGCGAACGACCCCTTAGCTCTTCAATTAGCATTTTTAATAATTAAAAAAACAAAACAAACAACTGCAGCACATCAGTGTTGGAAATACCGGAATATACTTCATTTTCAATGACTTTAAGTTCTTGGATTTTTAATGCTAGGGTCAAGGGACATAAATGTTGTTATATTATACAAAGACTACAACCATTTAATTTTAATGATCTTCGCTAAACTGTTACTTTTGATTCCCTTTCTACCCAGAAACCGCTTTGTCTACATCAAATTTACGTTTAAAACCTACTACAAAAATAATAATCCTTAGATTTGTGTCGATGAATTTTTCAATTAACATCTGTATCTAAGTGCACTAACAATATTATGTTGTTTACACGGTTGATCGGTCGTGGGCGTGGTCTCGACTAAGGGGCGGTACTCTTATGGCTTTGGTTTACCTGTATGAGGAAAAAATGGTGGCCAAGATGGATGTTACCCGAACAAGCTCTGGATAAAAGTTTCGAAAAGTTGGATAATAAGTGAATACAAGATCGAAAATTCTGATTTCTTTGAAGTGGATGGGGGAAAAAAGTTTATTCAAATGATTTCGGAGCCACCTCCATATTGTAAAGGATGTGGCGAGACTATAACGTCCGAACCAATTGTGCAAGCGCTCAACAGCGATTGGCACCCGAAGTGTTTTCGGTAAGTTGGCTTAATTTTAATATTTTAAATAAAAGTTGCAATTTAAAAAAAAAAAAAAATTAAGTCTTAAAATAAATTTACCATTAATAGTGCACTATTTTTAAATTCAAACTTTCCAATTTTACAATATTTGTTATTTTATTTATAAATTGTTCGAAACGTTTGGTTTGTAAGTAAAGTAAATTAATAGAAAAAAAGTGTTCATATTTTATTACATTTAAATTTAACACGACTTTTAATTTTTAATCATGCCCATGGTCCACGACAAATTTGAAATTTCAATATTCACTATAACCCTCCGATGAGGTCTAATTCGTCTTCTTTTTTTCTTTATTTCTCTTCTTGTCATTTTAGTGTTGTTGCGCTCAACTTTATGAACTTAAATACCCGTAAGAATAAAGGAAAATACCCGGTAGTCATATAGTCATATAGTTTTTTTTTTAATATTAATTTTTTAAATATATATATATATATATATATATATTTATTTCTTTATTTTACATGTTAAAAGGTTGAAATTATTTAAAAGAAAAAAAACAACACCTTTTCTCATTCCCATGAAGCCAATTCTTGTTTCTTTAATTTTACTCAATGAAAAATTATTGATTTTGATATGGATTCAAATGACTGCTATTTATATAGCTATTAGTAATATTATTAGTATTAGGCCTATTATTTAATAGGGCCTATTATAGCCATTATTATACATCATTAGTAGACCTATGCCTATAAGTATGTAGTGGTAGTATAGTATTAGAATCGGAATTGGTGCATGTCGCAGCATGTGTTTATAATAATAATTTTCTACTCCAATCTCATTTTTTCTTGAACTTTTATAGATTTAAATTATGTCAAAATAAAAAGTCTAACTATAATACCATATCTGTAATGATTAGTAGGATATATAGTGTACTCATTTCCTAAGCCTAACTAATTACTATAATGAAACAGGCTATAGCCTATTCTTACATATTACATAGGTTATCAGTGCAATAAAACATTTAAATTCAAACAAATCAAATAAAGATTTTAATTTTAATGCAGGCTAAAAACATCTTCGTTGGTGTCATAAAAATGATTCGTAGAGCTACCCATTTATTCATGCCATTCACACCGACACCCAAGTAACTTCAATCACAGGACTTAAGAACCCTCAAATTATAGTTGAAATATTTAAACGTGTAGCCTAACTTTTGTGTCATGCATGTCTCATTACTTCACTGCTGACACAGTTTACTATATAACTCTGAGGTTCACTGTCAAAACTGCCTATCTGTGACGCTTAGTCAGAACTTCTATGTTTTATACAAGGTCTTTTCCTGAACAGGCAAGTTCATAATGGCATCAAGAGGCATGGCACTTTTAAACCTGCGTGACGTGATATCGTAAGGCGATGCAAAGGTCAAACTAGAGCTTTCATGGTAAACTAGGCAAACGAAGTATGGGCCGAGTGTTTTTAGGGGATGATTGCACGCGATCCACACATTCAGTGGCGTGGCAGCTAGGTGTAGACGTGGGGTGGGGGTGGGGGTGACAGCTAGGTGAAGAATGGACATGGGGGGATGACAGCTAGGTGAAGAATGGACAATGGGGGGGGGGTGACAGCTAGGTGAAGAATGGACATGGGGGGTGGCAGCTAGGTGAAGTATAGACATGGGGGGGGGGGTTGGGGGTGGTGACATGGGGGGATGACAGCTAGGTGAAGAATGGACAATGGGGGGGGGGTGACAGCTAGGTGAAGAATGGACATGGGGGATGGCAGCTAGGTGAAGTATAGACATGGGGTGGGGGGTTTGGGGTGGCAGCTGGGTGAAGAATAGATATGGTGGGATGACAGCTAGGTGAAGTATAGACATGGGGTGGGGGTTTGGGGTGGCAGCTGGGTGAAGAATAGATATGGTGGGATGACAGCTAGGTGAAGTATAGACATGGGGTGGGGTTTGGGGTGGCAGCTGGGTGAAGAATAGATATGGTGGGATGACAGCTAGGTGAAGTATAGACATGGGGTGGGGGATTCCACTCTTAATGAGTTCTGCTGGAGCGCCTTGAATAGACAGGGGCGGGATGAAACATATTTACGAGGGAGGGGAACACGCCACACTAAATGACAATACAACAAGTACTCAGCGGCGTCGAAAAGTCACCACCTGACGTCTCTGGGTGCAGGGCAAGGTGTAAGCGCGCAGAGCCGTCTCATGGAGATCTAAGGGGCCCAACGTTGTTATTTGGGTAACATATTGTTACTGTCAACCGTGCAAGGGGCTACACTACACAATCGAAAAGTCGCAGGGGGGCCTCCAAAAAGACACGCGACGGCTCTGGTGTATTGACCTCTGCCCGGAAATGGTATCCAGTTTAAGTTTGATGCATAGAAGTTAACGCCTGCGCCTATTGAGTAAATAAATACTTTTATTTTAACTTTGACATTGGCACCGTCTTCTTCTTGCTACTTATTTTTCGTGTTATCCCAGACAAGGATATTCCCTTCCAGACATTTCTTATAAAACGGTGCTTTAACGTTTATCATCACCATCAGTGGCGCTATGGCCCATATAGGGCCCTGGCTGGCCTGCTCCGTCACATTCTTCATTCGGATCGATCCATGGCTTTTTGTCTCCATGCTCGGACCCCAACTGGCGTAAGTCCTTCTCTACGTCGTCAAATCTTGTCCTTATACAGGCATAGGTCCAAATCTTTTTAAAAAAAATATTTTGTCCGATTTTGTTGGGATTGTGATTTAGCTGTCGTAACAATGGCTTTTTTTTTTGTACGTGACGGGGGCGTCAGCCCCTCACACAACTGACTGGGGGGGGGTGCCCCTTACAGCTCTCAGGGTAGCTGCATTTTCTTTTGGGTCATGTCCCTTGCCTTTGTGGATCCTTCCACTTCCTACATGGCAGTAGGTTCTGATTTCGGTCCGTGGCAGGTATTTTATTTTCACGGCACCCGTCGTACCTGGTGGTATTTCCCCTATCCGCCACCCGGGGAGGCGCTCGATGGGAGATCAGCCTGTCCGCACGAGGCATAAACGTTTGTGCATGAGGTTAATCCCTCGTATCGATTGAGTGGAGCCGAGGGAAATTCGTGCATGTGCAGACGTTTGGGAACGATCCACGCAATTTTTGTGGAGCTAATATTAATAGAACTATTTTAGTCGGCATTTATATAGATGTAGTTCTCAGTTTAGCCCTGTTTAGATAATCGTAGACGCGTTCGGCAAACTTCCGTATTGAAGAGTAGTGTCTCTCAATCTTTAAGTTTGGCGGCTCAGACATACGTTTCCCACTGCATCATGGACGTCCGCAGACCACCACTTTGAGAAACACGGTGGTAGACATTCAGCTCTGATAAGACCCTGCTCTAGTAGCACCCCGCTCTTGTCACAGCTCGCTCTGGTGGCATCTCGCTCCGGCGGCCATACCCTATTCACGAGGCATCACGGTTTATGTGTATAACTCAGATCTGAAGAGAAACCGACCCAAGCAAACGTCAGATTTTCAATTGGGTGTCACCACCATTCCCTGTAAGGGTGTCAACCCCACCCCCTGTAAGGGTGTTACCCGCAGCGGTAAGCACGCTCTGGTGACGCTAATTATTTCTCTTGCGCGTGTTATACTATTGTTTGTAAGAGGCAATGGTTATAGTCGACTTTTTGTGTACCCGATCGACGGCCTTGACCTTTGTACAACCCTTTGGGTAGGATAGAATCAGATAAGTTTCTTCCCATGAGTTTACTTGTCCCAGTAGCATATCCGACTGGACGTGCCAGCAGGCCACGACCTGGTGCTGTGGATACTGTGGTGTGCCAAGTGCAAGGGGGGGGGGGGCTAATATGGCCCTCTTATCTGCTTTTAGCCTCCACGCTCCATCTCAGCTTTCAGGGCGCGGTGCTTTATCACGTGAGATCTGTTTTCTCACCAGGCGCATGGTTGTATAGCACGTGAGTTGCTTTTCTTACTGCCAACGTTTGCTGTCTGCGACCGTATAGCAACCTCAAGTTTCTGTCAACTTACAATACGCGTATGTTCTCATTATACAGTCGAGTAGGAGGGACTTTCAACATGTGCGTTTAGCGTAAAAGCTTTTCCGACAGACACATATTGAAATGTGTGCAGTCAATATCATAAAGAAATGCTCCCAGTTCAGGCATTAAGCGTACACAAAAATCGCAGACAACCTAACTCCTGTAAATCAGGGGCGGCAAACCCAAAAGTCTTCACGGGCCACTTTGATTAATAAAAACCAGATAACACTTTATATATATAATTTTATCTTTTCTCAATGCACATAATGATATGACAAATAACACCCCCCCCCCAACCCGAAACTAAAATAATACATTAAACTAATGTGAAAATGTGTTTATCTTTTATCTCCCTTAACTTTTAAATATCGCTCTCTCTATCTTAGTTGAATACAGAGAGATCACGTTTATTTGTGATATGCCGACATCCGGTCAGACGCAAAAGGGGATAAATGTAAATGTTCAAATTATAAGACCGTAACTTTGTTTCGTCATTCCTGGTTGGTGTTGCGTGACACGCTGACACGCTGTTGTGTGTGGCACGCTGTTCTGTTGTGTGAGGCATGCTGTTGTGTGGCACTCTGTTGAGTGACTTGCTGATGTGTGACACGCTGTTGTGTGGGGCAAGCTCTTGTGTGGCACGCGCTGATCAAAAGTGAAGCTCCTTATATGTTTACAGCGTTGTCTGTGTTGGCGACACACCAACAGCCATCCACTTGCACGGAAGGCAACAACACTTGCCGCATCTTCCCGACAACCTGAGGGTGGTGGATTACATCAGTCAAATTATTGCCATCAGTCAAATTATTGCCATCAGTCAAATTTTTGCCATCAGTCAAATTTTTGCCACCAGTCAAATTATTGCCATCAGTCAAATTATTGGCATTAGTCAAATTATTGGCATTAGTCAAATTATTGCCATCAGTCAAATTTTTGCCATCAGTCAAATTTTTGCCACCAGTCAAATTATTGCCATCAGTCAAATTATTGGCATTAGTCAAATTATTGGCATTAGTCAAATTATTGTCATCAGTCAAATTATTGCCATCAGTCAAATTATTGGCATTAGTCAAATTATTGCCATCAATCAAACTATTGTCATCAGTCAAATTATTGCCATCAGTCAAATTATTGCTATCAGTCAAATTATTGCCATCAATCAAATTATTGCCATCAGTCAAATTATTGCCGTCAGTCAAATCAGTGCCATTAGTCAAATTATTGCCATCAATCAAACTATTGTCATCAGTTAAATTATTGGCATTAGTCAAATTATTGCCATCAATCAAACTATTGCCATCAGTCAAATTATTGGCATTAGTCAAATTATTGCCACCAATCAAACTATTGTCATCAGTTAAATTATTGCCATCAGTCAAATCATTGCCGTCAGTCAAATCAGTGCCATCAGATCGAAGTGATCTTACCAGAAGATGCTTACAAACAATACAATCAAAATTTTGATGGATGAGTTTTGACTCAGTTGTATGGCTACGAAGTGTTGTATTTTTTATTTATAGAATACTTATTTATAGAATGTCACTGTTTCACCAACCCTCCGTCACAGCAGAGTCCTACCCTTACTGTCTACGATGTCATCCACTTGATCTATTCCGTATAACCCAGCGGTTCTCAACCTGTGGGTCGCGACCCCTTTGGGGGTCGCGGGACCCTTTTCCAGGGGTAGCCTCAGACCATCTGAAAACATATATCCTTACAGCTATGAAGTAGCAACGAAAATAATTGTGTGGCTGGGGGTCGCCACGACACGAAAAACTGTATTAAGGGGTCGCGGCACTAGAAAGGTTGAGAACCACTGGTATAACCCATTCAAGCGACGGACTAGCCTACAAGACGTACTAGCTTACAAACTGACATTATCAACTTGTACACTAAAAATGTTGACGCAGGTCTGACCTACTTTACTACGTGCAAACATATGTCCAAGGCTTATCTAGAAAAAGTCCAATGCTTATCTAGAAAAAGTCCAATGCTTATCTAGAAAAAGTCCAATGCTTATCTAGAAAAAGGGGGCTCCTGAAATAGTGGGGTCATCTTAACGTACTGGGTTCCTTCATGGTATTAGACATCGAGAACTGCTGACAGTTTTCATCTAATATTGTAAGTAATTTATTCCAGGCTGTTGATCCCTAGTCTCCCAACGTTTCAATTGAACTATGAAGATCTTGTCTTGACTTTGAATATCTGGACTGACTTTGAATATCTCGGCTGACTTTGAAAATCTCGGCTAAATATCTCGGCGGACTTTGAGAATCTCGTCTGACTTTGAATGAGACATTTGTAAACCCGATAGCACTGTTCAGTTCCTACACTGCCCATGTGCCACTGTTCAGTTCCTACACTGCCCGTGTGCCACTGTTCAGTTCCTATACTGCCCGTGTGCCACTGTTCAGTTCCTACACTGCCCGTGTGCCACTGTTCAGTTCCTATACTGCCCGTGTGCCACTGTTCAGTTCCTATACTGCCCGTGTGCCACTGTTCAGTTCCTACACTGCCCGTGTGCCACTGTTCAGTTCCTACACTGCCCGTGTGCCACTGTTCAGTTCCTACACTGGCTGTGTGTCACTGTTCACTTCCTACACTGCCCATGTGCCACTGTTCAGTTCCTACACTGCCTGTGTGCCACTGTTCAGTTCCTACACTGCCTGTGTGCCACGCTTAATGCCGGGCTGTTACAGTTAATAATAATAATAATAATGATAATAATAATTATAATAATAATAATAAAAATAATAATAATAGAGTTTATTTGAAAAACACGCTACATCCCCAAAAGCTTGAAGCGCGGTACAAAGTCCACCATATTAAAAAAATATAAATAAAAACAATAAATAATTTACCACATAAAAACAAATGCAACAATATAAAAATTACATACGAGCATACCCAGTCAACGTCTTTCATCCCATTTCAACCAAAAGCAACACAAGCCAATATACATTAACTGGAAAAAGATGGTAGACAAACATCACCCCAGAAGGTGTTTGCGAAATAGATGTGTTTTTAAATCGGTTTTAAAGGACTCCAGTGTCTGGCTGTTTCTGAGAGCGACAGGAAGGGCATTCCAAATTGATGAGCCAGCAAATGCGAAAGTGCGCTTAAAGTCTCCCAGTGATTCTCAAACTTGCGTAGGCTTAAATATTTCAACAATAAATAGAAAAAGCTATATTATTACTAGTTCATAATGCCGTGTACCGATATCTTCTTTCAAATCATTGCATTTAATGAAAACGGAGTTATCTTTTAAGAACACAGTTATGTGAGCATGTCAGACTATAACACAGTGGTCAATTCTTAAATATGACAAAGTCTGGACGTTTATAAGTAAAATATATTACAAAGTCTGGATTTTTATAAATAAAATATATTACAAAGTCTGGATGTTTGTAAATAAAATGTAATACAAAGTCTGCAGCGCCCCCCACCCGCCCACACACACACACACTTTATTTCTTCATAATTAACTTCCGATGAAAACATTAAAAAGTACTTAAAAAACAGGGAAAAAAATTAAAAAATTTTTAAAAAAAAAAAAAAAAAAAATTCCAGTTTTATCATAAGGTTTCTTTAGAAAATTCTGACAAAAGGGGAGAGAGAGAATTAAGGACATACTGACTACACGCGTAGACGCAGATTGCCCCCTCCCCCTTTTTACACGCACACTCACACTCTTCTTTTCTTCCCCGAGTTATCAGTGCGTGACTTTGTCGTCTGAATTCAACAGTCCCTGGATGACTGATTGCTACACACAAGTGATAGAATCTTTACGCTTGTATTTTAAATATATATTTTATGCGCCAAGGACACCCCCTAGGGGTCATTCCATCCCCTACATGATCTACCACACGAATCTCTCAACCGTCTAAACAACAACATGGGTCGGTCCTCAACCATCCGCAATACATCCAATGATAGACTGAACTGGATGTCAAGACTTAAGATGTGGGTGCACGTGACCACCCTTTATTTGACATGAGATTAGGGTGAAAGTGACCACCCTTCATTTGACATGAGATTAGTGTGAAAGTGACCACCCTTCATTTGACATGAGATTTGCGTGAAAATGACCACCCTTCATTTGACATGAGATTTGGCTGAAAGTGACCACCCTTCATTTGACATGAGATTAGGGTGAAAGTGACCACCCTTCATTCTATATGAGATTTGGGTGAAAGTGACCACCCTTCATTTGACATGAGATTTGGGTGAAAGTGACCACCCTTCATTTGACATAAGATTGGGTGAAAGTGACCACCCTTCATTTGACATGAGATTGGGTGAAAGTGACCACCCTTCATTTGACATGAGATTTGGGTGAAAGTGACCACCCTTCATTTGACATGAGATTTGGGTGAAAGTGACAACCCTTCATTTGACATGAGATTAGTGTGAAAGTGACCACCCTTCATTTGACATGAGATTAGGGTGAAAGTGACCACCCTTAATTTTATATGAGATTTGGGTGAAAGTGACCACCCTTCATTTCACATGAGATTAGGGTGAAAGTGACAACCCTTCATTTTATATGAGATTTGGGTGAAAGTGACCACCCTTCATTTTATATGAGATTTGGGTGAAAGTGACCACCCTTCATTTTATATGAGATTTGGTTGAAAGTGACCACCCTTCATTCTATATGAGATTAGGGTGAAAGTGACAACCCTTCATTTTGTATGAGATTTGGGTGAAAGTGACCACCCTTCATTTTATATGAGATTTGGGTGAAAGTGACCACCCTTCATTCTATATGAGATTTGGGTGAAAGTGACCACCCTTCATTTTATATGAGATTTGGGTGAAAGTGACCACCCTTCATTTTATATGAGATTTGGGTGAAAGTGACCACCCTTCATTTTATATGAGATTTGGGTGAAAGTGACCACCCTTCATTTCACATGAGATTAGGGTGAAAGTGACAACCCTTCATTTTATATGAGATTTGGGTGAAAGTGACCACCCTTCATTTTATATGAGATTAGGGTGAAAGTGACAACCCTTCATTTTACATGAGATTTGGGTGAAAGTGACCACCCTTCATTTTATATGAGATTTGGGTGAAAGTGACCACCCTTCATTTCACATGAGATTAGGGTGAAAGTGACAACCCTTCATTTTATATGAGATTAGGGTGAAAGTGACAACCCTTCATTTTATATGAGATTTGGGTGAAAGTGACCACCCTTCATTTTATATGAGATTTGGGTGAAAGTGACCACCCTTCATTCTATATGAGATTAGGGTGAAAGTGACCACCCTTCATTTGACATGAGATTTGGGTGAAAGTGACCACCCTTCATTTGACATGAGATTTGGGTGAAAGTGACCACCCTTCATTTTATATGAGATTTGGGTGAAAGTGACCACCCTTCATTTTATATGAGATTTGGGTGAAAGTGACCACCCTTTATTCTATATGAGATTAGGGTGAACTTGACCACCCTTCATTTGACATGATATTTGGGTGAAAGTGACCACCCTTCATTTGACATGAGATTTGGGTGAAAGTGACCACCCTTCATTTTATATGAGATTTGGGTAAAAGTGGCCTCCCTTTATTCTATATGAGATTAGGGTGAAAGTGACCACCCTTCATTTTATATGAGATTTGTGTAAAAGTGACCACCCTTTATTCTATATGAGATTAGGGTGAACGTGACCACCCTTCATTTGACATGAGATTAGGGTGAAAGTGACCACCCTTTATTCTATATGTGATTAGGGTGAAAGTGACCACCCTTCATTTTATATGAGATTTTGGTAAAAGTGACCACCCTTTATTCTATATGAGATTTGGGTAAAAGTGACCACCCTTTATTCTATATGAGATTTGGGTGAAAGTGACCACCCTTCATTTGACATGAGATTTGGGTGAAAGTGACCACCCTTCATTTTATATGAGATTTGGGTGAAAGTCACCACCCTTCATTTTATATGAGATTTGGGTGAAAGTGACCACCCTTTATTCTATATGAGATTTGGGTGAAAGTGACCACCCTTCATTTTATATGATATTTGGGTAAAAGTGACCACCCTTTATTCTATATGAGATTTGGGTGAAAGTGACCACCCTTCATTTTATATGAGATTTGGGTAAAAGTGACCACCCTTTATTCTATATGAGATTAGGGTGAAAGTGACCACCCTTCATTTTATATGAGATTTGGGTAAAAGTGACCACCCTTTATTCTATATGAGATTTGGGTAAAAGTGACCACCCTTTATTCTATATGAGATTTGGGTAAAAGTGACCACCCTTTATTCTATATGAGATTTGGGTAAAAGTGACCACCCTTTATTCTATATGAAATTTGGGTAAAAGTGACCACCCTTTATTCTATATGAGATTTGGGTAAAAGTGACCACCCTTTATTCTATATGAGATTAGGGTGAAAGTGACCACCCTTCATTTTATATCCCCGAGTAGAGACCAGACGGCGTTAATCCCAAACTCAGACGCACTAGATCCTCTATTTAATACGTTATGAGGGCGAATACATGTTTTCTCTCTCTTATAACGCTAGCCATGCAAAAGCCGCATTTCGCTCTAATAGAATATCCACCAGGGCTGTGACCCCAGACCTTTTTAAAAAAAATGTTTGAGTTCAGATGTTACTTGTAGAAATATTGTGATACAGATGGCCAACTAGTTATTCTCGCCTCACTTCTCATAGAGCTAATTTCTAGAAATCTCATGTTCAATATCACCTCTAGAAATCTCATTTTAAATTTCACTTCTAGAAATCTCATGATAGAAATCCACTTCTTTCTTTCAGCTAATATCATGCCTCCACTTCTTTCTTTCAGCTAAAATCATGCCTCCACTTCTTTCTTTCAGCTAAAATCATGCCTCCACTTCTTTTTTTCAGCTAAAATCATGCCTCCACTTCTTTCTTTCAGCTAAAAGCATGCCTTCACTTCTTTCTTTCAGCTAAAATCATGCCTCCACTTCTTTCTTTCAGCTAAAATCATGCCTCCACTTCTTTCTTTCAGCTAAAATCATGCCTCCACTTCTTTCTTTCAGCTAAAATCATGCCTCCAATTCTTTCTTTCAGCTAAAATCATGCTTCCACTTCTTCCTTTCAGCTCCGGTTAAATCAAGGCTAACCTAATGCACCTATTGAGAGCATTGCATTCTCGTGTCTGGAATAGATTTATTCACGAAAACAAAACTTCCTGGGAAAGTCATGAAAAGAAACACTTTCAGCGCACCTCGCCTTAAGTTGAACCAGTGTTTCTTAGAACTGTTCATTTCTTTAAGATTTTCATGTTCCAAGTACCAATTTTGAACTCACCAACTATTTAAAAAAAAAAATCAAATGTGTTTTAAGGGGGTTGAGGTGGGGGTGAGGTGGGGGGTGGGGGTATGGCCAGGCACTTGTCTCAACCAATGATCCCCTGAGCAAATGAAAGAAAACCGTTTTATTTAATGAAGAGAACAAAGTGACCGATGTATGTAGCCTCAAGTCCAGTGCTGGGCAACACACGTTGACGGCAAAGCCCATGGTTCCCAGCGATCATTGAAGAAGTAAATATTCAAATATATGTTGGCTGGGTATATATTTATACGTATATATGTGTGTGTATATGTGTGTATATATGTATGTATATATATATATATATATAAATAAAATATTTTAAAAATAAATACCCTTCATTTGCTTTCTATCGTGCTTTTACAAACGACGATGAGATTAAGAACTGCAATGTATGGGGCTAATTTGCAAACACCCGTGACAGCAGATTGATATGTTATGAAGTGTATCGCACAGCGTCAGACTTATTGATTACTTTTGTGGTGAATTTACTTACAAAATGAGGGTTTCTGCGGCTGTACAAGTCAGCCAAAGAATTCACTTGATTATATTGTGTGCCCCCCAGCCCCACCACCGCTCCTTTCTGTTGATAATGAAAGACATATAATTGTAATAGTATGTACTTGTTATCGCTTGGCACCGGCAATAATTGAGTCAACGGTCGGCTTGTGGATGGACATTGTTTCTTACAATCTTAGCACAAAGTGTCGCTGAATATAGGTTCCTGCAATCATAGCACCGTGTCCCTGTTTATAGTTTCCTGCAATCATAGCACCGTGTCCCTGTATATAGTGTCTTACAATCATAGCACATGGTCTCTGTATAGATTTCAACTATCCTGACATAGTCGACACCACTTGAGTTTCTGTAAATTTTTGTGTGAGTGTGTTGGGTGGGGGTGGGGTATGGACCATTGTTTTTTTTTATAAAAATGATATACTAGTTATACTATCTTCTCATGGATGTATCCAATGATATACTAGTTATACTATCTTCTCATGGATGTATCCAATGATCTACTAGTTATACTATCTTCTCATGGATGTATCCAATGATCTACTAGTTATACCATCTTCTCATGGATGTACCCCGATTGGTGACATTTTAAAGACGTTTCTGTTGGAAAGTTTTTTGTGTGGAAATGCTGTCCTTTGAACGTATGCTTAAATGTGGTAAGGTGTTGAATCGTTTTCTTGGTTACAGATATCGCCGTTATCGACAATAAACATTGGTTAAAAACCTCTTGATTCTGAGGTCAAATTATTGTGAAAAACGAAATATGGTTTGAAAGTCATTTGATTGAAACCACGCCCAGATGAGGGTGTGAATAGGATTTGAAAGTCATTTGAGTGAGGCCACGCCCAGATGAGGATGTGAAGAGGATTAGAAACTCATTTGAGTGAGGCCACGCCCAGATGAGGATGTGAATAGGATTTAAAAGTCATTTGAGTGAGGCCACGCCCAGATGAGGATGTGAATTGGATTGATTGTCTTCATTATTGCCGTTGGTTGTGAATAGTTAATTGTTTTACAATATCAATTTTGGAAAGTGTCGTGAATAACATTACAGCGATTATGTTAAATGCCACGTCAATTTATTATTAATTAATTATTCATTCATGTATAGTGATGAAGTGGTACATCGATGCCTCACTGCCCGACCTAATCAGATCTCGGATGTTTCGGGGAAACAATCGCAAATCCTCATATTGGTATTTGGCCGGATAAATAGCAATCTCCCTTGCCGTGGACCGGCGGACACCATCTTGTTTGTTCGACAAACACCGCCAGCACGCTCTTAATTGTCCAGTCTGTTTGTCGGACGATTGGCTGCCTGTGAAACATCTGGGGAACTTGACCCGTTGTGCCACCACACAATTACACAAGTTCTTCTTCCCGTTGCCGTCGCGCAACGGCACCATGTGGAGCAGCATCACTGTCTCGGCGTCTGCAAAAAAACAAAAAAAACAGGTTTCTATCGGAGCACCTGGATATCTCGACACCCGACACCCAAAATCCCTGGACTCACACTCTGCGTGTGTATTTGCTGAGTCCTCCGCCTCATAGCGCGGTCATTTGTACAAAGCCAAGCATATGGAAACCCGTGTGTGTAGCAAGACGAATCCTTGTCTTCTTTATAACCTGACAAATGTAAATCTTTGACGGAGTGCAATCTTGGACATTGATACACGACCGTGCTTTGGTTGAGTCCAAGTCAAACTTGGTACACGTTTATACCGGTAGACGAAAAGGTTGAACTTGAGCTGAATATGCTCTGGGTTGAAATTGCGAACAATTTTAGGAGATGTTACATTTGTTTTTTATTATCTGTCAATCTTTGTGTGTGTGTGCGGTGTAAAATGACGCGTTAGTGCAGGGGTCAGCAAATTAAGTTCCGCGGCCCGGACCCGGCCCGCGGGTCATTTTTATTTGGCCCGCCAGCAGCTTATTAAGTTCAATAAGTAACATCTTTTTTTAAATTTACAAATTAAGTATCGATAAAAATAAAATAGAAATGTGCGTGAAAAGAGTAGTTCTTCAATTAGAATCGAGAAGATTTAATTCTAGCTTTGAGTGTTAACAACATTTCCAATGGAGAGTTGTTTAAAGTTAGTACAAGTCATATCAGCTTTGGGAGGCGATATCATGCATATGAGGCAATATGAAATCAGGGTTTCTTTCAGCTACATCTCGGGGGGGGGGGAGCTAAGTGCCCCCCCCCAGCAAAAATATGTCCAACAATGAATCAACTGGAGCTGCTGGTAAAAAAAAAATATAAAGGGCCCCCCCCCCCGGGGAAAAATTTCTGAAAGAAAAACTGTATGAGATGAAGGAGGCAATATCAGATATAGGGGGCAATATCAGATATAGGGGGCAATATCAGATATAGGAGGCAATATCAGATGTAGGAGGCAATTTCGGATATAGGAGGCAATATCAATATATGGGGCATTATCAAATATAGGGTAAACACGAAAGTCTTGGTTCCTGTTGTAATTTCGAGTAGGAAAAAGTGTGTCTGACGTGTTAAAAATATGCATTTCTATCAAATAAACATTTGGAAGATACGCTGATCATACCTAGTTGACCACATTGAATTCGGTATAATCCGGAGCCCGACGAGATCTTCTAACCGGCCCCCGTAAAAATAAATTGCTGAGCCCTGCGTTGTGAAATGTCATATACCTAAATTAGAGTTTTGACGTCATATGCCAAAGTCCTAAAACCGGTTTCTTTCTGACTGCGCATGTCTCCGCAGTGCGTGACATATATCTCGTAGAACTTCCCATATGTTAATGTTCCAATTAGTAGGTTTCAAATCGTAAGTAAATATTTCTCCTGCCTGACCAAGATTAAAATAGATTATAGATCAATTGTAGACGCTACATAAATAGAATGTCGCGATAAGATAGGCAGACGATAATGTCATTGCAACCAGTTGGCCCGAGCCGTGGGCCTGGCTTGGGACCAGTTTGTCTGAGCCATGTGCCTTGCTCGGGACTAGTTGGCCTGAGACATGTTCCTTGCTTGGAACCAGTTCGCCTGAGCTATGTGTCTTGCTCGGGACCAGTTGGCCTGAGCCATGTGCCTTGCTCGGGACCAGTTGGCCTGAGCCATGATGTGCCTTGCTCGGGACCAGTTGGCCTGAGCCATGATGTGCCTTGCTCGGGGCGCGTCCTAATGATATCCTCTTGAGTCTTTGTTGGGTTGTAGGTTGTAAGGATGCATCTGTTTTTGCCTTTTCCTTTTGCCATCACTCACGTCATCTACACTCACAAACACGGACACAAGTTGTATCCGGTTTTAGTGCAGCAGTTCTCAACCCGTGGGTGGCGAACCCTGTGGGGGTCGAACGGCCGTTACACCGGAGTCGCCTCCATCGGAAAACACATACTTATGAAGTTATAGCAACACAAATAATTTCATAGTTGGGGGGGTCACCACAACATGAACAACTGTATTAAAGGGTCGCGACATTAGGAAGGTTTTGTGATCCGTTCTTAGGCCCTGCAATCAAGCCCAACATCAGACGCCGTGACCAGCACGGAGCGGATAGATCACTCTGATCGTACCAGATGTCGCACTTGATTAACGCGGAGATAACAGAGCCAGCCCACTGTCCCCGTGAACCAGGAAACACAACTGTGGGTGCCATTTAAAACCACAATGGTCTACACATTGCTTGTGAAACAGGACACAGCTGTTTCAAAGGGATATCTTTCTCCTGCTAATGATCCCCAAAGGGGTATCTTTGATACAATCAACAGCTACATTCGAACCAACGCGTACATTTTTAGTGGTGAGCTTATCGCTTTTTCCGGAAGGAATTTTGTTGGATGGAAAATCTTATGCTAAAGACGCGTAATGCATAGTTCCATCTTAAAGGTATTGATAGGTCCATTGGTAGGCAGTGTTTCTGTTATATTATTATTTTTTTTTAAATTTGGTACATGTATATCTTCTATTTGGTACATGTATATCTTCTACTTGGTAGATGTATATCTTCTATTTGGTACATGTAGATCTTCTATTTGGTACATGTAGATCTTCTATTTGGTACATGTACATCTTCTATTTGGTGCACGTAGATCTTCTATTTGGTACATGTAGATCTTCTATTTGGTACATTTAGATCTTCTATTTGGTACATGTATATCTTCTTTTTGGTACATGTAGATCTTCTTTTTGGTACATGTAGATCTTCTTTTTTGGTACATGTAGATCTTCTATTTGGTAAACGCATGAGTGGTGACAAAATGACACAGCCGTGACGTGATGTTAAAATTGGAGTACAACATTCCTTTCGACATGACCAGGTGTCATTGAGCACAACAAGAAGCATCCATTGCACATATGTGCTGGTGGTGATAACCGGCCCGGGGGGGGGGCACCGATTCATATTGCATGTATATACAACCAGGGAACCATTTCTTAGAGATAGCCAATGTTTAAATTTAGCATGCAGGGATTCGATTTAAAGCAGTGTTCTAATTTTGTCGCATGGCTAGCAAGTGCGCGCCTCTTCGTACATTTATGAGTGTTCAGTTTGGATGGACGTGCTGCTTCTTTCCCCTTTTTCCTAGAGATAATTTAGAGGATAGGTTCACTGAACATGTTCCTGATATTGAACAGGGCAAACTTTCCCCGGTCTGATCCCATTTCAACGGAGATAAACACGAAGGTGCATCAGATGTTTCCATCACGGCACTGATTTCCTGCACCTGCACACCGGTGAGATTTAGAAGGGAAAATTCAGCTTTTCGGCACAATATCACCATATGGAATTTATCAAATACTCTCTTACTAATAATCCTCAAGTTCCCCGTATTTCTTTTCCTATTTCTTATATTTTACATAATTCCAAAATATTTGTTCCTTTAAAATCTCATTTTTCACAATAATGATACATAAACTCTTTTACTTCTGTAATCTTCGTTTTGATAAACCCAACCTCCGTTGATAACGTTAATGGCGAAAACTCAAGTTTTTGAACTCTTTGTAGTTTCGATTTACTTGCCATTTCTTCATTTGTCCTGTCTGCTGGGGGAGGCTCTTGGCCGAAACATTCTTCTTTTACTGTCCTGTCTTTCTGTTTCAAGCTGCCACAAAACTTGTTCTGTTATTTCCTCTACCTTAACCCAACACCATTCATGAAACCTAAACCCAACACCATTCTATGAAACTTAAACCCAACACCATTCATGAAACCTAAACCCAACACCATTCATGAAACCTAAACCCAACACCATTCATGAAACCTAAACCCAACACCATTCATGAAACCTAAACCCAACACCATTCATGAAAGGACACAACTTGCTAAATCTAATGTTTTTTTGTGTTTGTTTGAAGAGTATTTTTCTCATCCCAATTTGTTTTTGTTTCTTATGGATCATTAATTGCTAAATTTTTAGAAATAATGCATTTCAGAGTAGGATATCTTAACTGTTAGAAAATTGTGAATATTTGTGGGTGTGGGGGGTGGGGGGTTGGGGGGGGGAGGTGTTACAAGTGAAAGCCTCACAACATGTTCCACCTGTCTCACGCTTACTATTTGGTGAGTCCAGTCTCTAGCGCCATTGGCTACCAAATGTTACGTAACTACGCATACTATTTTATATATAAAAATGGCTGTCCTTTTATTTCATTAAGTGACATGTCATCCACTAAGTGTTGACAATGGCGTAGGAAGGGGGGCGAGGGGGGGCGGTCCACCCCGTTTGGCAATTTCTTTACGTGGAGGAGGGCTTCTACGGTCATCTGACGATTTTTGTTTCCGCGGAAAGGGGCGCCAAAAAGCTTTCCCTAGATGGCACTCACCCTCGCCGCGCCACTATGTCATCTGATCAGCAGATTATTGTCGCATGGTGCGAATGACGGAGGGCGGGATTTTCCCGTATATTCATACATTGTTTTGACAGATTCGAGGCAGACTCTGGAGTTTTGCTGACCCCCCCCCCACCCAACCCCCCAAACACGATGGGATGGCAATGTTTGCGCGTGGATTACACGGACGTCATTGTTCCCATGTAATCCAGCTGTTGACACGAAGGTTAATCTCACACTCGACGGGACCGTGAGACGAGGAGGATTAACGCGCTGGTGTCCACCACCAGTGAACAGCTGGTGGATTGGGTCGGTGCTTCCGTCATCGTTTTGGCAGATTTGTTTGCTTTACCCCATGCGAGTTCATCTTTGTTATCAGTTGTATAGATCAGGCTTTCAGGAAGCTTACTTAAACTATCGAACATTTATTTTGAATTTTGTCTAAATACGCTTTTTACAATTTGCCCGCCAAAAAGGCATCTTTTTATACAGCGTATGGTCTATGTTCACTACCTCTCCCCCCCCCCCCCCCCCCCNCTCTCGTCATGAAGGGTGTGTGGTGTCTCTCGTCATGAAGGGTGTGTGGTGTCTCTCGTCATGAAGGGTGTGTGGTGTCTCTCGTCATGAAGGGTGTGTGGTGTCTCTCGTCATGAAGGGTGTGTGGTGTCTCTCGTCATGAAGGGTGTGTGGTGTCTCTCGTCATGAAGGGTGTGTGGTGTCTCTCGTCATGAAGGGTGTGTGGTGTCTCTCGTCATGAAGGGTGTGTGGTGTCTCTCGTCATGAAGGGTGTGTGGTGTCTCTCGTCATGAAGGGTGTGTGGTGTCTCTCGTCATGAAGGGTGTGTGGTGTCTCTCGTCATGAAGGGTGTGTGGTGTCTCTCGTCATGAAGGGTGTGTACTGTCTCTCGTCATGAAGGGTGTGTGGTGTCTCTCGTCACTTCACTTTTTTTTTTGTTCAAGTAATTCGTGCTCTGGTAGAATGATCTGTCTTCTCACGCCTGTATCTGCTGTAGTTGATCGGATTTGAAAGAAAATTGGACCAAGACACAACAAGCAAACTATATTGGTTTGTTATTCTTGGACCTGATCCATTAGAGGGATTTTTGTGGACTAGATATTTTTGTCTGGAGTTGATGCACCGCATGCCGATGAGAGGGCCGAAGACAGTTTATTTTGTCCGTGGAAGTGCTGCAAGTGTTGGACACACAATGGGAAATGAAAGTGTTTGGTTAGAGATTATTTTGGATGTTTACGCGAGAAAAATACCCACTCTGCTTTTTCTTGCGTGTGTGTGTGTGTTCGACGTAGAGTTGCAGGCAACACCTTTCCAGCATTACCTCACACACGCATCGCTTCTAACCTTCCTTAGACAGACACTTCAGCAGATAGATTGATTGCATTGTGGGATACCAGCTCGTCACTCTAGTGTCATTTCCCGTCGGGGTTGTAACAAGGTACATTGGTAGGTTCATTTTTGCATTGCAATGAAAGTCATGTGTTGAACGTATTCGTTGTCATTTTAGGCAACACGTGACGTGATTTATTGATGTGCCGGGAGTTTGTCTCGTTCAGTGACAAGACTTATTTATTGCACGATGTTCTTCCATTTCTTCATGGCCGTTTGCTCGTACATGGAACTGTACATGATAGCTTAGAGATTGGTCGATGTTGATTCCAGAATGTCTGGGTAAAGAGATGTGTGTGTCTGATAGCGGTTGGAAGTAGCGATGTCTCCAGTTTGATTGAATAAAGAGATGTGTTTCTGATCTTTACATTCCCCCGAGAAGACGCGTACAGAGTAAGAAGATATTTATAGGCGAAGGAAATATATTATAATCTAATCCTTACACAGTAGCTGTCACCTCCAATAGGCAATGAGAAGTTGATTAGAATAATCTCATGTGTCGGTCAGGCGACCATTGCACTGTCAATATGCTGTCATTTCCTTTTGCAATGACGTGACTTAAGTTTGTTATAAATCCAATTGAACACATAGATACCGCGGTGTCGAGCGGTCAAAATGGCATACAATTATGACATTTTATTTTAAAAATAAATATTTTCATACCGTTTTCTGTGGACGATTTTCATGCAGTATATGAACCTACTGAATTTATTGAGTGGGTCCTTCCCCTCCCACGCCACTTTCGACAACTTTTGTATAAATAAGGCCCGTTAAATTGTACTCGTGACCAATGTTTTGAAGCATGTTATCTCCCAGGACAGTTTTGAGGCTTCTCGTGTTCATTTAGCTTGGCCTCCCCCCAGAGTATGTCTTGGTGGATACCATCTTGTCCTACTCCCAGAGGCGTAGCGAGGGGGTGGCAGGGGGGACAGATTCCCCGGGCGCAAGCTAGTTAAGGGCGCCAAAATGTGCTTTGATATTATATTATTGGTAAAAATAATGGGTTTGAGAGTTGAACAAATTAAAAGCGGGCGCTTTAAAATGGATCTTGTCCCCGGGCGCGATATCTTGTCCCCGGGCGCCAAAAACCCTCGCTACGCCTCTGCCCCCCCCCCAACCAGAATACGTATTGGTAGATCCCATCTTGTCCTACTCCCCAGAGTTTGTATTTTGAGACACAATCTTGTCCTCTGACATCCCCCCCGCCCCCACCTACCATGTGCACCCCACTGTGTACACTTAATCCGAGGCGGTCCCCACCCCCCTCACCCCCCCCCCTCCAAACTTCATCAGTTTCCTTTGACCGGCCGATCCAAGAGCAAACAGCCAGCTTCTCGAGCTGACGACCCCGTCCTATGNCTGACATCCCCCCCGCCCCCACCTACCATGTGCACCCCACTGTGTACACTTAATCCGAGGCGGTCCCCACCCCCCTCACCCCCCCCCCTCCAAACTTCATCAGTTTCCTTTGACCGGCCGATCCAAGAGCAAACAGCCAGCTTCTCGAGCTGACGACCCCGTCCTATGTTTGTTCATTGTCCCCCACTTACCCGGGTGTAAGTAAAGGGGTGCGCTTCATGGCCACAGAGAGTGCACACATTGGAACCGGGCCGAGCTCGAGTGTGCAGGTCTCATGGGTTGCTCCAGTTTGATCTCAACGACCACTCAACGTCAAAGACTGTGTGGCAGTGTCTTCAAAGGTGGCTGATGCATTGCTGTGCGCTAAAAATGAATCTGGAAGAAAAAACAACAAAACACTTAGCCGCAGTTTGCACGCAGTGGAGACAAACAACTTGTAGATGTAATAGGCATAATAAAGACTTGATGGGATCTTGGACCGGTGAATCACGCATGTCCCAGTATTCCGAATGACCATGTCTAATAACCACATGGATGTTTGCACTAGTTTTAGAGACTATTGTATACTTATGATTAGATCATTGTATTAATGACCAACCAGATCATTGTACTTATGACTAGATCATTGTACTTATAACCAGATCATTCTACGTATGACCACATCATTTTACGTATGACCACATCATTTTACGTATGACCAGATCATTTTACGTATGACCACATCATTTTACGTATGACCACATCATTTTACATATGACCACATCATTCTACGTATGACCACATCATTTTACCTATGACCACATCATTTTACCTATGACCACATCATTTTACGTATGACCACATCATTTTACCTATGACCACATCATTTTACGTATGACCACATCATTTTACCTATGACCGCATCATTCTACGTATGACCACATCATTTTACGTATGACCACATCATTTTACATATGACCACATCATTTTACGTATGACCACATCATTTTACCTATGACAACATCATTTTAACTATGACCACATCATTTTACCTATGACCACATCATTTTACCTATGACCACATCATTTTACGTATGACCACATCATTTTACCTATGACCACATCATTCTACGTATGACCACATCATTTTACGTATGACCACATCATTTTACGTATGACCACATCATTCTACGTATGACCACATCATTTTACGTATGACCACATCATTCTACGTATGACCACATCATTTTACGTATGACCACATCATTCTACGTATGACCACATCATTTTACGTATGACCACATCATTCTACGTATGACCACATCATTCTACGTATGACCACATCATTCTACGTATGACCACATCATTCTACGTATGACCACATCATTCTACGTATGACCACATCATTCTACGTATGACCACATCATTCTACGTATGACCACATCATTCTACGTATGACCACATCATTCTACGTATGACCACATCATTCTACGTATGACCACATCATTCTACGTATGACCACATCATTCTACGTATGACCACATCATTCTACGTATGACCACATCATTCTACGTATGACCACATCATTCTACGTATGACCACATCATTCTACGTATGACCACATCATTCTACGTATGACCACATCATTCTACGTATGACCACATCATTCTACGTATGACCACATCATTCTACGTATGACCACATCATTCTACGTATGACCACATCATTCTACGTATGACCACATCATTCTACGTATGACCACATCATTCTACGTATGACCACATCATTCTACGTATGACCACATCATTCTACGTATGACCACATCATTCTACGTATGACCACATCATTCTACGTATGACCACATCATTCTACGTATGACCACATCATTCTACGTATGACCACATCATTCTACGTATGACCACATCATTCTACGTATGACCACATCATTCTACGTATGACCACATCATTCTACGTATGACCACATCATTCTACGTATGACCACATCATTCTACGTATGACCACATCATTCTACGTATGACCACATCATTCTACGTATGACCACATCATTCTACGTATGACCACATCATTCTACGTATGACCACATCATTCTACGTATGACCACATCATTCTACGTATGACCACATCATTCTACGTATGACCACATCATTTTACGTATGACCACATCATTCTACGTATGACCACATCATTCTACGTATGACCACATCATTCTACGTATGACCACATCATTCTACGTATGACCACATCATTCTACGTATGACCACATCATTCTACGTATGACCACATCATTCTACGTATGACCACATCATTCTACGTATGACCACATCATTCTACGTATGACCACATCATTCTACGTATGACCACATCATTCTACGTATGACCACATCATTCTACGTATGACCACATCATTCTACGTATGACCACATCATTCTACGTATGACCACATCATTCTACGTATGACCACATCATTCTACGTATGATTACACCATTGCAAGTTTCTAATGAACAATTATTGGAACTTAACAAATTGCCTAGAAAGTCAAGCTAAATAAAAATAAAAAAAACACTTTAAAGAAAATCCACCCGCTAACCGTTGAACGTGGGGGGAGGGGTTGGGGGGGGGAGGGGGGAAATGTGATGTTCATTCGTTTAATCTCGTATGCATTGAACGGGTCAACGTTCTGATTCCATAGTCCCGAAGCACGCTCGGGTCTTTCATGGAGCGCTTCCTTGTTTAGCTTACCCTTTTTTTTAACTTTTTAAACAGAAAATATTTTAAACTCGACGGATCTGAAATTTTGTTTGTGTGACCCATCGTTATTACGAGTAGGCTGTGCGTGAGTAAATAGCTAGCAGAATACGGGAACCTCTGACAAACGTGCACAGCGTAAGTAAAGCCGCACAAACATGGTGTTTTGTCAAGGAGTGAAAGAAGGCGGTTGGGGGAGGGGATGGGGGTGGGTTAAAAAGCCCACTGACCCCAGTTTGTTGACACCATGACCAGATTAGTCCAGCTGTTAGTCCAGGTTGGGTTGTTGTTTTTTTTTCTGCAGACCAGCGATAGCCAGATGGGGTGGAATGGAACAGTGAAAACGTTGTTGTTGTCTTTTTCCAGCACTTTCAAGAAAACTTCTACCATAAATCCAACAAGTCGCTATTTGATTCTGGTTAACAGCCATTGTTTAACAGCGCGTGTTTAGTTTGGTTCGCCTGGGATTAAACTGCTAGTTGCGCTCACAGTTGATTAACGTCTCCCCGCTGATTGGCGTCACGACTTAGTGCTCCGTTGATGAGGTTGGTGTCCGCCATGTTAGACCTTCCAGAGTTCAGGTCACAGTTGTGAGATTCACGGTATTTATCGTTTTGCGTTGTCTTTCACTTGTGAGATATGTGTTTTGTCCGTATCCGGAAATTTGATCGAAAGAAATTTCGTCGACGGCAAATTGATCGACGGTAATTTAATCGAACGGAAATATGGTCGAATCTTTTTTTTCTCCGTTTTTACGTTTAAATTTTTTCAAATGTCTTTTTGAACGCATTATTTTGTTTTACTATATAGTATAGTGCGTTCAAAAAGAAATTTGACGAAAATTTTAATGTGTGAACTGAAAAAAATATTCGACCAAATTTCCTGTCGCTCAAATTACCGTCGATCAATTTATCGTCGACGAAATTTCTTTCGATCTAATTTCCGGTAACCTGTTTTGTCGACAGTGATGGTTTGACCAGGGTGGTAGTTTTTTTGGGGGGCACTTTGTGTTGTTATGATTGCAACGAGAGAGGATATCGTGCTCGCCGTAGCACTACATTCCTAGCCTCTGTACGTTCCTGGCTTTACTCTTCTACAACAGAACATACGTTTCTGACTCTACTCTTCTGTAACAAAACATTCTTAGATCCGATACGTTTCTGACTTTTCTCTGCTGCAAGTAAAAGCGATAAAAGGGAGTCATTAAATGAAGTTCTCGCGATATCTAATTTCCGGCAAAACCAAATGGGGTGTTCAATTAGTGTTATAGATGTCAACTGTCCAGTGCTGTCAGTGTGAGTCGTAGCTGGACGTTGTTAGACCTTTTGCGGTATTGTTACAACTGGTGTGGTTTTGTTACAACTGGTGTGGTATTGTTACAACTAGTTGTGTATTGTTACAACTAATGTGGTATTGTTACAACTGGTGTGGTATTGTTACAACTAATGTGGTATTGTTACAACTAATGTGGTTTTCTTACAAATAGTGTGGTATTGTTACAACTAATGTGGTATTCTTACAACTAGTGTGGTATTGTTACAACTAATGTGATATTGTTACTGCTATTGTGGTATTGTTACTGCTATTGTGGTATTGTTACTGCTATTGTGGTATCGTTTCAACCATTGTGATAGTTACCCACACCAGCTGGGGGTCCTACCGCGCGTGGTGGCTGAAAGTCATGGATCGATCCGAATGAAAAGATGAGGTGAAGCAGGACAGGGCCCTACATGGGGTGGAGCAGGACAGGGCCCTACATGGGGTGGAGCAGGACAGGGCCCTGCATGGGGTGTACCGTCAGCGAAAATGATGATGATGATTGTGATGTTGCTTCAACTATGGCGGGTTTGTCAAAATTATTGTGGCGCTGTGACAATTTTCGTGTATTTGTTACATTTTATCTTGCCTTGTTACACAGATGCGAGGTAAAGTGAAAAAAGTACAGACTTGCAAAGTATTTTTATATTATTAAAACTACGTAAAGTAGCATGGTATTGTTACAGCTGTACCATGGCATTGTTACAGCTGTACCATGGCATTGTTACAGCTGTACCATCTGAGTGATAACACCGATAGATCGATATCTGGACTGATAGATCGACAAATTAAATTGATGCAAAAATAATAGTGGCGGATATTGAAGTAAGGCCTGGTAGTTTTGTTCTCTTGAGATTTGATGATTGCTACAGTTTTTCTTGCTGACTCGTATACATGTTTCATGTCATAAATACTTGTGCCACAATGCGTGGGAGGAGTTGTGAGATTTGATGATTGCTACAGTTTTTCTTGCTGACTCGTCTACATGTTTCATGTTATTAATACTTGTGCCACAATGCGTGGGAGGAGTTTTGAGATTTGATGATTGCTACAGTTTTTCTTGCTGACTCGTATACATGTTTCATGTACTCAATACCTGTGCCACAATGCGTGGGAGGAATTGTGAGCTTTGATGCATTCTACAGTCTTTTTTTTCTCGCTGAACCGAATCAATGTTTCTTATAATCAATACTGGTACCACAATGCGCGGGATGAGCTGTGAGATGAAGCAGATCAGATAGGTTGAGCGTTTGTCTAGAATCGTTTTCCAGAAACGTTTATTGATTGAGTTGGTCGCGACATGGTGGCGTGTAACGCATTGGGACATTGATGTGTTTGTAGAATGTCAATAGATGCGGTAAACAGTGCCCTCTGACGTGTTATCAAGCGTCGAGTAGATTTATGACCAAATAGAAACGGAATCGTGCGCAGTGTGTTGGAGAAGTCTTCATTGAATCAAGCCGTGGCAAGAAAGTCGTGCTGCTCATTCGCGTCGGTGGCGTGTTGTATTGAAACGAACTGAGCAAGATATTCCATCAAACCTTGGACACGCCATCGATTTCTTTGGGGCATTACCTCAAACTTGTGGGGATTTTGCTGGGTTACCTACACAGGTGCTCATCCGTAGATGAAGTTTGATCTCTGCCGGTGAAGGCAGCTGGCCATGCTGCACGAGTTGCCTGGGTGAGTAAGTGTTGACCGACAGTTCGATGGGATTACGTTGAATTTTGTCTTAATCATTGTAATAGTGTTTTCATGGAACACCCCCCCCCACACACACACACAATAAAAAAACAAACAAACCAATCCCCCCCTCCCAAAAAAAGCGAAGCAATAAAAACCACAACTCCCCCCCCCCTAATAAAACAACATAAAAAAAAAACAAAAAAAAAAAACAACAAACAAAAAACTACAACAAAAAATAACAAAAAAAACAAAAACAAAAAAAAACAACCCCCCCCCCCCTAATAAAACAACAAACAACCAAAACACACAAACAAAAAACAACAACAAACAACAACAAACAACAACACACACACAAAAACAACAACACACATACAAAAAAACAACAACACACAAACAAAAAACAACAACAAAAACACACAAACAAAAACAACAACAAACAACAACACACAATAAAAAAACAACAACAAACAACAAAACACAAACAACAACAAACAACAACACACAAACAAAATCAACAACAAACAAACAACAACAAACAAACAACAACACACAAACAAAATCAACAACAAACAAACAACAACACACAAACAAAATCAACAACAAACAACAACACACAAACAAAAAACAACAACAAACAAACAACAACTCACAAACAAAATCAACAACAAACAATCAACAACACACAAACAAAATCAACAACAAACAAACAACAACACACAAACAAAATCAACAACAAACAACAACACACAAACAAAAACAACAACAAACAAACAACACACAAACAAAATCAATAACAAACAAACAACAACACACAAACAAAAACAACAACAAACAAACAAACAACACACAAACAAAATCAACATTCGTACTTCTTGGAACATTTTTAAGTAGTTTCAGTTTTTCCCTTTAATAGCGTTTGTGGTATCTGCCTAGGAGGCCTAAACACCCCATAATAGAAGTGTTTACATTGAGCACAAACAAAATAAAAATAAGAATCGATTTTTGTGTGAAGGATATATAGTAAAGTTTATGTGGCATTTTATCAAGATTGGATTCGTTGACTTATTTGATAATAGGATTGTTTGTGGGTCAACTTGACATCAGGAAACGTGAGGGAAGTCTACACACACACACATGCACTCTGTAGAACTGGTCTCGCAACGTTTTTTTGTTTGTTTGTTAGTGCGCATTTCTCGACTCCACTCCACGTAACACGGACACAATCAACAACTCTGACTATCTGGATGGATTTGCTTCCATACTGGCTAAAGAGGACATCTCTCTCCCTCACTGTCTTTCCTTTTCTCTCTCTCTTCTCTCTCTCTCTTCTTTCTCCCTCTTCTTCCTCTCTTCTCCCTCTTCTTCCCCTATTTTCTCTTTCTCTTTTCTCTCCCTCTTCTCTCTCTTCTTTCTCTCTCTGTCTTCTCTCTCTTTTCTCTCTCTTCTCTCTCCCTCCCTCTCTTTTTCTCTCTCCCACCCTCTATCTCCTACATCTCTCTTCTTTATTTCTCTCTCTTCTCTCTACCCCCTCTCTATCTTCTCTCTCCATCTCTTCTTTCTCTCTCTTCTCCCCTCTCTCTCTCTTCTATCTCTCCCCCTCTCTCTACATCTCTCATTTCTCTCTCTCTTCTCTCTCCCACTCTCTCTTCTCTCTCATCTCTCCCTTTCTTCTCTCTCTTTCTTCCTCTCTATCTTCCTCTCTATTTTCTCTATTTCTCCCCCTCTCTCTATTTCATCCTTTCTCTCTTCTCTCTCTCTCTCTCTCTCTCCTCTCTTTTTTTCCTTCACTCTCCCTGGCTCTTGCACAGACTTTGAGGTCCCGCCTTGAAATGAGTATGTCCCACCGTTTGGGGACCATTAACCAACTTGTCAAATAGTCGCCAGCCCACACATTTGATACATTTTATGGCCGTCGTTGACACGTCGTGTCAAAGGGCGGGGTCACGAGATGTCAAAAGTCCTGTTCTCCTCTATTCAACCTTAAAGTTGGACGTGACAAATTGATGTCATATTAAACCTCACCACTTAACATTCCACCCTCTTGTGTCTGGTTGCAGTTCTGTTCTCGTGTGCTGAAAGCACTGTCAATAACTGTGTCCAGTCCAGCTCACGGTACCTGGTGGGTGGCTCCCGATCAATGTCATACATGTTGACGGCGCACTTTGTAAACACCTTGTTCTGTTAACGACCAGATGAGCAGAAACGGAAATGCACCAACTCAGGGGGTCCCAAAACGTTTTAAACAAGGGGCCGGATCCATGTCCTCAGAATTAATGTCCTTAGACACTGTCTGGGTCGGATCGGAGTCCGTTAGACACTGTCGGGGGCTCGACTGTGGTTCGAAACAAAACCAGAAAAGGAACCAATTCTGTTCACTGCACATATCTTATTTATAGCGGGGGGAAAACAGTTTAAAAAGACAATATCATAGTTAGAAGGAAAAAGTAATAGATCAACTCAAAATTACTAGTATTTCTAATGAAAGTGAGGCCCCGCTTTTAAGACTGATAAGATGGTCAATGGTCGGGTCCATATTTTTTCGCTGCTAGCCGGGTACCTTTACGGCGGCCAGGCGGGCCGGTTACAGGACCCATGGCGGGCCGGATCTGACCCGCGGGCTGGAGTTTGTGGACCCCTGCACTAACTAGTACTATGGGGGAATCACTATTTGACGTCACTTGTTTCCCACAATGTCCCATGTCTCTCAACTCTTGCATCAAGAATGAGCATTGAGACATCACTGTTTTGCTATGCCGTAATGTTCCCATCTAAGCATTATCGTGATCCGTTAGGTTTGATTGCGGCCAACCCTAAAAGGCTTCGCGGGGGCCCTTCAATCGAGGCTAAGCCTTTTGCAGGTGCAGCATGACATTACACCTTATTATATAATACCATGAAATATACAACTACTAAATGCTGCATGTTAAAGCAATGTTTACATTTTCTTAATGCACGCAATGAATTGCTACATTACAAAAGAGAATAAAGCTAAACTAACTTGATCTTTTCTCTCCATGATCTTCTTAACACGGATTTCTTAGACAATGTCAATGAAGAACGACTAAGCTCTTTGTGATCAATCAGGCACCCGCGGACCGCAGTAGTTGCAGTGGCTGGCAGCGGCTCCATGCTATATTTTATAGGAAAAACTGTTTTTTTAGGTGTTGTTAAATTGTACGTAAGTTGTCTCTGAAATAAGAATGGTTGTGACCTAATACAAAACATGTGAGGAGTGTGTTGTTTAAGTCAGTCGATAATGTGATGGGGAAACGGGCTTTCCCTTTTGTCACCTGGCACGGGCCCGACAGGCAAGCCTCGAGTCTTACCTTTGTAAACTTGTCAAATAGTTGAGCCATCCAAGATCCATCGTGGCGTAGGCCATTTTTTAAAAAAAATTCCATCGATCGGAAAACCTATCAAGTGTGCCTGCCTAACATCTTGCCTAGTCTTACGCGCCCAACGATACGATACGTTGGTGGGAATGGGAAATACAGTTCATTTGAGTGGGTTTCTTTTTATGGATTTGAAATTTAAAAAAAAAAATAATTCAAGAAAAAAATATAACAAAAATAATAGTAATTTTTAAAAATCCCATTATAGTAACGTTATAAAAATGGAAGAATATTGGGGGGGGGGGGGGGGTGAGGGGGGGGGGGGGGCGGGGGGGGGGGGGGGGGTGGGGGGTTAAGGCAGGGAGGGGGGCTGGTAGAGGAGGTGAGGTCGGGCGTTGCTCGTCAACACCAGGATGAGCGTATTTCGAGACACGGCCAAGGTAACCAGATATTATCTAAACATTTTAAGTTAAAAAAAAAAACAAATCATTTTATTCTCTGACAACCGCCTCTGCCACCAACTGTTTACGGTCGGGACATGGGAGCAGGGCGGAAGTAGCTGATAGCGCCGGCAGGAAATTGTTGGCTGTGTACAAGCCGCCAGTTGTTTACGGAGTAAACACTTGTAGACACTTATTTCAGTAAACACTTATCGACACTTATTTTTTGTTTCATCTCAAGCCGAGTTATTCAGAATTCACAAGTTGTTTCTGTTTATTTACTTCATTTTTTTTTTTAAACAAAAAATTATCGTTTTGATTGATTAGATGCTCTTTGAATGATTTCATCAGTAACTCATCTGTCCCAAGTAATGTTGGATGAACGAATCTAAATGAACTGGAAAAAAAAGATACATTTAAAATGTGTATAGATTTAACGGGTAGATATAATATCGCTACCGTGTAAACTGAATTTCAATTTCCAGTAAGAATACGTTGAATGTATTTACAGTTGCTCTAAATGTATCGGTGCCTTTCTGTAAATTGAATGTATTGGTGACTTTTCTGTAAATTGAAAGGAATGTCGACTTTTCTGTAAATTAAATGTATTGCCGACGTTTCTATCAATTGAATGTATTGGTGACTTTCCTGTAAATTTAATATATTGGTGACTTTCCTGTAAATTTAATATATTGATGACTTTTCTGTAAATTGAATGCATTGGCGACTTTTCTGTAAGTTTAATGCATTGGTGACTTTCCTTTAAATTTAATATATTGATGACTTTTCTGTAAATTGAATGCATTGGCGACTTTTCTGTAAATTGAATATATTGGTGACTTTCCTGTAAATTTAATGTATTGGTGACTTTCCTGTAAATTTAATATATTGATGACTTTTCTGTAAATTGAATGCATTGGCGACTTTTCTGTAAGTTTAATGTATTGGTGACTTTCCTGTAAATTTGATATATTGATGACTTTTCTGTAAATTGAATGCATTGGCGACTTTTCTGTAAATTGAATATATTGGTGACTTTCCTGTAAATTTAATGTATTGGTGACTTTTCTGTAAATTGAATGCATTTGCGACTTTTCTGTAAATTGAATATATTGGTGGCTTTTCAGAAATTGAATATATTGGTGGCTTTTCTGTAAATTGAATATATTGGTGGCTTTTCAGAAATTTAATATATTGGTGGCTTTTCTGTAAATTTAATGCATTTGTGACTTTCCTTTTGATCTGGTATATTTGACAAGTTTAAATGGGCTAATGAAGATTCTTAACGTTAGTGTACGTGAATATTGGCTTTAAAATCTGACGTCTTTGTAAACACACTGTGTATGATATATACACATTAATGATCGAGCCGGTCTTTGAGCTATGTGACCGGCCTTTGAGCAGTGCGAACGGCCATGGAGCAATGCGACCAGCCTTTGAGCAAATTGACCGGCTATGGAGCAATATGACCGGCCTTTGAGCAATATGACCGGCCTTTGAGCAATGTGACCGGCCTTGAACAATTTGACCGGCCTTTGAGCAATGTGACCGGCCATGGAGCAATGTGAGCGGTCATGGAGCAATGTGAACGGCCATGGAGCAATGTGAGCGTTCATGGAGCAATGTGAACGGCTATGGAGCAATGTGACCGGCCTTTGAGCAATGTGAACGGCCATGGAGCAATGTGAGCGTTCATGGAGCAATGTGAACGGCCATGGAGCAATGTGACCGGCCTTTGAGCAATGTGAATGGCCATGGAGCAATGT
Organism: Lymnaea stagnalis; assembly: GCA_964033795.1. Taxonomy (NCBI): domain Eukaryota; kingdom Metazoa; phylum Mollusca; class Gastropoda; family Lymnaeidae; genus Lymnaea; species Lymnaea stagnalis. The sequence goes on along the minus strand of CAXITT010000520.1, from coordinate 372,892 downwards.
GAGCGGTTATGGAGCAATGTGAACGGCAATGGAGCAATGTGATGCAATGTGACCGGCCATGGAGCAATGTGACCGGGCATGGAGCAATGTGAACGGCCATGGAGCAATGTGACCGGCCTTTGAGCAATGTGAATGGCCATGGAGCAATGTGAGCGGTTATGGAGCAATGTGAACGGCAATGGAGCAATGTGAGCGTTCATGGAGCAATGTGAACGGCCATGGAGCAATGTAAACGGCCATGGAGCAATGTGAAAGGCCATGGAGCAATGTAAACGGCCATGGAGCAATGTGAAAGGCCATGGAGCAACGTGAGCGGTCTTGGAGCAAAGTGAAGGCCTCGGGGCATTGTGAACGGCCATGGAGAACTAATAGTACATTGGAAAAATAAAAATATCATGAGATTCCAATTCATTTTTCTGACTGTGTTAAATGAAAAACTGCAGGGGAGTTAATACTGATTGAGTGTTTCATATTGTCTATCCCTCTGGCCGGTTAAACCAGTGGTCGGCAAATCGCGGCTGGCGAGCTGCATCTCTTTGGCGATCTGAGTGCGCCTCGGCCTGTCGACCACAAATCAGGTTTGACTCCGAAAAACATGGTTCTTGACTAGAAAATTTGGCTCTCAACATTTTTTAATGGTCCTGCTGCAGATTTTTGGCTCTTTTGACTAATGAGTTTGCCGACCTCTGGGTTAAACAATGACTTGAGTACACATCCAACCTGGCAACCCGTTGGCAAACAGCTGCCACTATCTGCGCACTTCCAATGTTAATCTCACAAAAAACCCTCATTCAACAAAAATTTCCTTATTTTCGGAGGGAGCCCTGTGGTTGATTGCTGCACTGGAGCACCACGGGTCAAGGTCATCAGAATCAGCCTGTCAACTCTCTCTCCCCCCCCCCCTTTTCCGGACCGCACTTTGAGGGGACATTTTCTGGAGAATTAACACTGTTGACCTTGTTTGACCTTTTCCAAAGCCGCGAGGACTGTTACACTTTCTTTGATGTGTATGTTTGCTTCCAGTATGTGGAATATTCGACGAATGTTTTGTCTATTTATTTAAATTATTAATGCACGCATGTGTTAATGGCGGACCCTGAACATATACAAACTGGAAGTTGATCACGTGATGACTTAGGGGGGGGGGAGGCAGGTTGGAGAGGGGGGGTGTTATCGTGCAGGCACACTCACTACTGTCACTCGTGCTGCTATTTTCTATACAGTTTTGTCATTTGAACCCAATAAAGCCGCCATCTACACAGTTCCAACTGTTTGCTTATTTGAGATTCTTATTTGGATAGAGTAGTTTTCGTTTTATTTGTTTAACAGTGCATATAGTCATATCTGCATTAGGTCATATCTGCAAATAGTCATATCTGCATTAGGTCATATCTGCAAAAAGTCATATCTGCATTAGGTCATATCTGCATTAGGTCATATCTGCATTAGGTCATATCTGCATTAGGTCATATCTGCATTAGGTCATATCTGCAAATAGTCATATCTGCATTAGGTCATATCTGCAAATAGTCATATCTGCGCCTACCAGTCTCTTCTAAAGGATTATCCTAAATTTCTTGACACTGTCATCGCCATTTACATTCAGTATATTTCCTTACCCTTGATGAAGAATTACTTGTTCTCTCCTACTTAACGTTTTACTTACACGTCTTCATCACGTCCAGACTAAATTCTGGCCTAACACAGTAGAATGTCTGACATTTTTACAGACACATTACCGCCAGTTTGGAAACTCTGGTCTTACACAGAAGAATGTCTTTCATTGCAGACATGTTGTCGCCATTTTTTGAAACGCTGGTCTTACACAGAAGAATGTCTTTCAATACAGATATGCTACCACCATTTTTTGAAACTCTTGTCTTCACAGAAGAATGTCTTTCAATACAGACATGTTACCACCATTTTTTGAAACTCTTGTCGTCACAGAAGAATGTCTTTCAATACAGACATGTTACCGCTATTTTTTGAAACTATTGTCTTACACAGTAGAATGTCTTTCAATACAGATATGCTACCACCATTTTTTGAAACTCTTGTCTTCACAGAAGAATGTCTTTCAATACAGACATGTTACCACCATTTTTTGAACCTCTTGTCGTCACAGAAGAATGTCTTTCAATACAGACATGTTACCGCTATTTTTTGAAACTATTGTCTGACACAGTAGAATGTCTTTCAATACAGACATGTTACCGCTATTTTTTGAAACGCTGGTCTTACACAGAAGAATGTCTTTCAATACAGACATGTTACCGCTATTTTTTGAAACGCTGGTCCTACACAGAAGAATGTCTTTCAATACAGACATGTTACCGCTATTTTTTGAAACGCTGGTCTTACACAGAAGAATGTCTTTCAATACAGACATGTTAGCGCTATTTTTTGAAACTATTGTCTGACACAGTAGAATGTCTTTCAATACAGACATGTTACCGCTATTTTTTGAAACGCTGGTCTTACACAGAAGAATGTCTTTCAATACAGACATGTTACCGCTATTTTTTGAAACGCTGGTCCTACACAGAAGAATGTCTTTCAATACAGACATGTTACCGCTATTTTTTGAAACGCTGGTCTTATACAGAAGAATGTCTTTCAATACAGACATGTTACCGCTATTTTTGTAAACGCTGGTCTTACACAGAAGAATGTCTTTCAATACAGACATGTTACCGCTATTTTTTGAAACGCTGGTCTTACACAGAAGAATGTCTTTCCTTGCAGACATGTAAAAATCACCGCCTCGCTTCGGACACTCTGTTCCATTATCCTAATCATGGACATGGTACCGGTACGCGACGTATCACGTTTCCATGCAGCCCAACGGCCAGTCATTGAGCTGTGGCGCCAAATGGGTAGTGATAACATCGATATGCCTTCACATGCAATGTAGCAGAACTCGACTTTTGGTTCTCAAACTTTTCGAATTTGAAGAACTACAGTTTTTTGTTTTTCTGAATCACCTAAGAATATAGTTTATATATTAGGACATTTGAAATTATTTATACGAACTTCGCTTTTATTCGTGGCTCACAAAATCTTCGGACTCCAGTTGACCCACTTCCCGTCAACCTATCGAGCTAAAACTTGGCACATCGACTCGAATGACAACACGTTATATCAAATTTTCAGCCCAACCCGCCCCCCCCCCAAATCCCCCCAACCCCCCAAATCCGTGTTTCCTGTTTTTGGGGAAGATGAAGGCAATAGGATGCTTCTGATTTCACGAAATAAAATTCCCGATAACTGCGCTAAATGAGATTCTTTAAACACAACAAATATCGCAAGTGCGTTTGGTGCGTAGTATTTTCTTTTGGTATTTCTGAACGAGTTGGTGAAATAAATAGGAGCTCTAAAAGCGGGTGGGTCATTAGACTATGACTAGAGTTCAGGGGCGTGGACGAGATGTGTGGTTGTCAGGCTTGGGGGAGGGGGGTGGGGTGTGGGGGGGGGCATAATTTCTAGGCATGTTTTGTCAAATTTTTTTTCAGCTCTCCCCTCCCCCATTGCTCCCCCCGTTACATTTTATCAAGGATTTATATGAACAAGTTTTTTTTAGGGGTTGTTTTATTTATACAGATTTATGTCACAGAGTATAAATCAATGGTGGGTTGTCATTCAATCAGCTATTCAAGAGAAGCTCCACCACGCGTAGAACTTACTATGACGTGCGTCAAGATGGAGGTGTCGACAGGGTATCTGATATTTGGTTTATATATCCGTGACTTCGCTTGGGCTACACGTGCTTCTGTTGTTTATCACGTGACGTGCGTCAAGATGGAGATGTCGACAGGGTATCTGATATTTGGTTTATATATCCGTGACTTCGCTTGGGCTACACGTGCTTCTGTTGTTTATCACGTGACGTGCGTCAAGATGGAGGTGTCGACAGGGTATCTGATATTTGGTTTATATATCCGTGACTTCGCTTGGGTTACACGTGCTTCTGTTGTTTATCACGTGACGTGCGTCAAGATGGAGGTGTCGACAGGGTATCTGATATTTGGTTTATATATCCGTGACTTCGCTTGGGCTACACGTGTTTTTTTTATATTTTTATTATTATTTTTTTTTTTACTAATGTTCGTTTCATGGAATGTTTGTCTGCTTGTACTCTATGTCAGTCTGTACGGTCAGTCTGCCCTGGTGCGGCATCGCCCGCCAATAATGGAAATGTATGCTATTCAAGGATTGTTGATCTCCAGACGGCTGTACTGTCCCGGCCATCTGTTCAAGTGTGTCACTCTAGGCAAGCTGGGATCTTGACGTGATCGGGCACCAGTATGTCTTCTGTAATAATAATGTCATCTGGAATCATTGGTCATCTGAAATCTTTTTGTAATCTGGAATCATTTCATCTGGAATCATTATGCCATCTGGAATCGTGCCATATGGTATCATGTCATCTGGGATCATTATGTCACCTGGAATCATTATGCCATCTGGCATCATCATGTCATCTGGAATCATTATGCCATCTGGAATCAGTGGTTTAACCTAATGCTGTCTCTTTTCCCCCAAGGCATAATCTGGGTTCCACCTACAAAGAGTTGATCAAATCACGCACATTTTGAAGTGTGGTGTTGGAATGGTCAAACAAAATCTGACTCAAATGCTCAACAGTGATACAGTTCAACTGTTTGGTAGAGATACACTGTTACAGGCACACGGGACAGCAGTGTTAGATAGCATAACAAAATGTCTTAGTTTATATGTTTATAAAATGCGCATGTGGAATGTTGGTATCATTGACACACGCTCTACACTGTTGGATACGCCGCTGTAGTGGGATTCACTTTGTAAACAGACTAATATGTTGACAACCATTACACAGGGGTCGCCTAATACCATCGGAACATATCGGTGACGTAGCAATGAAATAATTTTATGGTTGGGGGCCACCACAACCCGGGGAACTGTATTAGAGGGCCGCGGCTTTAGGAAGGTTGAGAACCAGTGTTCTGTGTCATGAAGTCAAAGTTGCATACAAAACATATAACGACGTGGGCAGATGGGGTCAGCGTACGGGAACATGAGATCGTGAGGTTTAGGGTAGACATGAGAAGCTCTGGGCTTCATCTTATTCCTCTGTGTTTTATTGGAAGACAAAAACCCAACAGATGGGGAAACATTGCATTGTCTGGTGGCAAATGTCTGGTGGCCAATGTCCGGTCAATATTACAAATATATCAACCACTCTTCCCCCCCCCCAACCGCCCCGAAAACAATTATTTTCTTCCTAGTACAAGATTTTTTATTTATACTGGCGCATGTTGGGGCACTTCGTTATGTACTTGTAGTGTTCCTATGGTGCCCCCCCCCCCAACCGCCCCGTAAACAATTATTTTCTTCCTAGTACAAGATTTTTTATTTATACTGGCGCATGTTGGGGCACTTCGTTATGTACTTGTAGTGTTCCTATGGCGTCTCACCGTCTGAATTCTTGGGGTTGCTCCTGCGTTGGTGAATTATACCCAAACAAACAACATTATTATAATCGGCCCTGTGTGGCTGAGTGTTCCACGAACAATAACATCGGTCCTGTATTGGTGATGTTACCCAAAGAATAACATCGGTCCTGTATTGGTGATGTTACCCAAAGAATAACATCGGTCCTGTATTGGTGAAGTTACCCAAACAATAACATCGGTCCTGTATTGGTGATGTTACCCAAAGAATAACATCGGTCCTGTATTTGGTGATGTTACCCAAACAATAACATCGGTCCTGTATTGGTGATGTTACACAAAGAATAGTATCGGTCCTGTATTGGTGATTTTACCCAAACAATAGCATTGGTCCTGTATTGGTGATGTTACCCAAACAATAACATCGGTCCTGTATTGGTGATGTTACCCAAAGAATAACATCGGTCCTGTATTGGTGATGTTACCCAAACAATAACATCGGTCCTGTATTGGTGATGTTACCCAAACAATAACATAGGTCCTGTATTGGAGATGTTACCCAAACAATAACATCGGTCCTGTATTGGTGATGTTATCCAAACAATAACATCGGTCCTGTATTGGTGATGTTACCCAAACAATAACATAGGTCCTGTATTGGTGATGTTACCCAAACAATAACATTGGCCTCGCATTTCTGCGTATTAGCCAAACAATAACATCATCGCTGTATTATGGTAAGGCCGGATCGATGGTCTGAGCGGGTAACTTTAGAACCACTGACCACATCCGGTCTGCGTCACGCGGACCTGGCAAAGATCAGTTAAAACCATTTCCCCCTCGGCAACATTCCTCCGACTGACCCGACCAGCGTCGTGTTAAATCTTCGTGTGGTCCCACTGACGGAGATACGGTGGGGGCACGCTGACGACGGTGCCGGTGTCCAGCTTGACATTCACCGGCCATCAAGGGATGTGATCACGACCAATGCATGTTTTATTCTTGGATTGTCTTCTTGTGATTAAAATTGTCTACCTTCTATTCCGAGCATTTGGGGGGCGTTGATGGAGTTTGAGAGGGAATGTTATTGGATTTCTCTTTAACGTTTGTCGAATACTAAATTAAGAAAAATAAATATCACCAGACAGTTTTATGAAACAATGTGAATGTTGGCGCTGAAATAATGTGAATTTTGGCGCTGATACAATGTGAATTTTGGGGCTGATACAATGTGAATGTTGGCGCAAACTCATTCAAATAGGTTAGCATGTGTTGTTGTGAACAATGTACATCGTTACAATTATACAGGAAAGCAGGAAACATTGACTTCATAGTAGGAGAGTATTCTCTTGTGGAGATCAACGTTCAAAATATAATGTGTTGAAAAATTTAGTTCTCAAAAATATTTAAAACTACAAAAATGTTGCTAAGTTTGAAATCTCTTGTCTCTGACCCATACAGATTATGTTCGAATTTTTTGTTCAATATTGTTTTCGACTATGCATATTTTTACGGTCATTTGATATTTATATTCATTTGCATAGATTTTCTCTTTGAAAGCTTGTAAAAGAAAATTTAAAAATTGCATTATTCAGTCCAGGCGTATCAAGTTTTATTTCTGAGCTGTTATTTACAAAAAAAAAAAAAAAAAAAAAAAAAAAAAAAAAAAAAAAAAAAAAAAAAAAAAAAAAAAAAAAAAAAAAAATTAAAAAAATATATTGTAAAGAAAACCACTTAAAAAGTGTGTGTTTGTTTAGAGAGTACGGTTTATCGTAGCTTTCTTGCGGTTTCCGTTAAAAATAATTGGTAATTTTGTGTTCTTTTATCGAGTTTTGAGATCCGTTGACTTGGGAGATCGTAAAAGCTCGGTGTTGATTGGTCTAACACTGCTCTAGATTCTTGGTGCTATCTCGGTCCTGACATGTTGATTAATGGCCGCAGTATTGAATGTAAGGAGATACACCAGTAGCGTACGCGCGACCCAATTAATGTCAAGTATTTTAACGACGTACTGGGTCTGGCACGGTCTGGCCGCGGTCAGTGGGGGTAGTCATCGTTGTTAGTGGGAGTTCATTGCAATGTTGACACAACTAGATTTCATGCTGAATCGTTTCACGAAACATACCACTTGAAGTGGCCAATAATGATCAAACTTTGTCACTAAAATAAATTAGCATAACATTTTGAAAGCGCCCCCCCCCCCACTTTTTTTTTTCCAAAGCCCCTTACAATACTACACCTGTTAAAAGCATGTCCTCCTTCACCTGTTGTCTGTACTTGAATGTCACCTGAACCCCACCTGTGATTGAATTAAGACAGGACACCTCAACGCGTCTGGTCGAGTTAGTTCACACTATCGTGGCTACTTCCGTCTGGTCCGGTCTGTGCCAAGATCGGCTTATAGAGCCAACCGTTTCAACCCTGTCAGGTGTATCAGTGCTATTGACAGGGCGTTGTTGTGTATCAGTGCTATTGACAGGGCGTTGTTGTGTATCAGTGCTATTGACAGGGCGTTGTTGCGTATCAGCGCTATTGACAAGGCGTTGTTGCGTATCAGCGCTATTGACAGGGCGTTGTTATGTATCAGTGCTATTGACAGGGCGTTGTTGTGTATCAGTGCTATTGACAGGGCGTTGTTGAGTATCATTGCTATTGACAGGGCGTTGTTGTGTGTCAGTGCTATTGACAGGGCGTTGTTGTGTATCAGTGCTATTGACAGGGCGTTGTTGTGTTACAATTTGTTTATTTTTAAAGGAAATAAATACCTTAAAAGTTGATGCAACAGGATGGGTCGCGAAAAATGTTGGCCGCTTTCGGTGATAGTACAACAAGATGTACAATAATACAACAAGATGAACGGTGGTACAACAAGATGAACGTTGGTACAACAAGATGAACGATGGTACAGCAAGATGAACGTTGGTACAACAAGATGAACGCTATCATTCTAATTCCCCCGTCATTCCTATTCACTAGCATCTCCTACACTCTTGAAGTTCCATTTAATCACTTATAATTTTTGTTTGTGGGTTTGTCTTTGCGGCGCTATTAAATTAAATCTAAAAATAGCGCAACCTTCAGCGTGAGGCCATCGATTCCCGTGGACGTGGTGCTGTGAAATAAAAGAAGGGATTGTTGTCAGCTAATGGCACGGCACTGTGGTTGGTGTAGATAGACATTTTCAGTTCGTGAAGAGAAACGTTCAGTTAGGACTTTGGGTCATCACTAGAAGGGCGGCGTAGAGCTATCGATACATACTGTGTGAGGAGGGGGGGGGGAAGTGTTGCTATACTTCGTAACAGGGAATCAAGCTCACTAGAGAAAAAGCAGTTCTCTGAATATTTATATCTTGCTACACACGAAAATTAAGCCTTCAATATTTTGGATACACCGTTCAAATCATTGGACAAATCATTGATGTGTTTAAACGGAGCTGTGCCCAAAGACATTTTTATTGTTAGATTCTAATTGGATGCATTATAGAAAAGTTCTTTGACTGTTAGATTCTAATTATATGCATTATAGAATAGTTGTTTTTTTTACTGTTGGATTCTAATAAGATGCATTATAGAATAGTTTTTTTTTTTACTGTTAGATTCTAATAAGATGCTTTACAGAAAAGTTGCCATCTTTCCTGAAGAAATAATATTTTACGATGTAGTAGTGAGTATCCCAGGCGTCCACTGCCCGTACAGAGCGAATGCCCCCCCCCCCCAGTGCCGCGGACAGTGGCAAAAGTTTGGTTGATCAATCTGTCCCGCTTATCCGAGTTTCTTGGCGACGCATTCTTCCTATGACTCACGCTGCTGTCGTCGCCTGGTGACACACAGCCGGTGATGGACTCACCGTAGATTTGTTGGCCGGCTCATTGCCAGAAGGTGCCGGCCTTGGCGATGCTGTAGCCGGAGTCCAAACCTGAGCACTCGACGGTGTCGGTACATATCTTGGCTCTTGTGTGTAGTGCGTGGATTAGCATGGATCATGGGGACTATACAGCTTCACTCTCTACTAACAGTGGTCGGTGTGTTTATGGAGCACTCTTTGTGGAGGCTAGGCATGGTGCATTGCTGTGGAGGTTATATTGTGCACCCAGAGTGGATGGGACTTTTTGTTGAAGTCTTGAAATCACGTGTAACGAGTCGTGTGGTTTATATAGATCTGTGTCTTTATAGCATTCTTTGTGGAGGGAAGGGAAGGTGCATTGCTGTATAGTAACTGTGCATTCAGAGGAGATTGGACTTTTTAAGGAAAAAATATTGAAATCCCGTTCACTGTTAAGTGTGGTTAATAGAGTGCTGTGTTTTTCGTTAAAACGGGGTTTAAAATGTTTGTTTGAATCGTGTTTGCCGTGTGTGGCCTTGAACTTTTGAAATATTTCATGTTTGTGCGCGCGTGTAGGAAAAGAGGGGGGTGAAGGTTGGGGGGGGGGGCATTGCATTCCCCTGAGAGCCGGTAGCTCGCTGATACTCTGAATACTTTATATGTCCTGTTGATGCGGAGTATGGACCTAGGTATCACCAGAGTTGACTTTAAGACAACACACGGTCGTAACGACGGACTTGTAGAACAGGTCATCGGAGTGNGGACAGGCCAGGCATTTTTTGAAAGACTTTTTTAACAATTTAGAATAGAAGTAAACAGCTAAATTATTAGTGTATCTACATCAATCTATTTGTATCATCCTGGAACTGGACGTATTACTGGCTCCTGGCAATGCTGTTTCTGAATTCATCAAAGTCTAGGGACATAACAAGAAAGAATTGTATTATTATGCACGAAATTCCCTTAAACTTGAAGAGTTAACCCTCGAAGTAGTTTCTGACACTCCGGTGTTTACCTGTCCCCACTCACCTACTGGCAGCCAGAACGTGGTGAACTTCCGGCCATTTCATTATAAAGCCCCCCCCCCCCCACTCTTCCTTTTCCACCCCTCACCCGTTGCTGTGAAAGAACAGTACGTATCAATGGCTCTCTCAGAGTCAGGGGCCCATCGGTTGAGAGTGCGCTGCGTCACGGGGGGAGGCTTGGCTGCATGCACAAGGTCAAGGCCGCTCCTCGTTTTGTTTTTCTTACCTTATTCGCTATCAACTGTGAGAAGGGAAGAGGAACCACGTCTGGGTGTATTATCATACAATACAGAGAAATGTCGTTGCTGACCATCACATAGACCTATCGAAATGATGAGATATAACCGGTGTAGGGCTATTTCCGTCAGGCTGTGATCAATGTGTCATCATTGATTTTTCCGATCCTCTTTTTAAACTATGTCATTGTGTTCTACATTAGATAGTAGTGTAACAAGTTCACCAGGAAGAGAGAGAGAGATAACTTCGATCAAGTGTTAGTCATTGTGTGGTCAAACTTAGCGATGAAACAAGCCACAGTTCAAACAGTGACGTTTATCGATTGGTAAGGTGTGATTTGTCAGCCGGATTTACTGATCAGTTCAATAAGTGGACACGTGGATATACAGTTCATACTATAACTTAAAACACTGATTCCGTGGATAGCTGTTGTGATCATTTGTGATAACGTATTGGAAACCAGTGATCGATTTCCTGTGTCTTACCTCTCCTCGTAGTCTTGCAAAACGTGAACACCATTCTCATCCAGATCGTACGCCGTGATAAAGTGTGTTGAGTTCACCGCGCCCCGGTGTGGGATATTCAACACAGAGTGTGTGTGTTTGGTGGTGGTTTTTTATAGTCAGTGAGCAGTTGGAATCTTGGCAAGGAAACGGAATTTAAACCAACAACTGTATATCACAAGACACACACGCTAACCGCGTGCGGCCGGCCGCCCCCAAGGCAAGGCGTGGACGTTTGATGGGGTGGCGTGACACCCCAACATGCGCTATCGCTGTTGTCCGGGTGAGATAGCCGTGTCCCATTGTTTGCCGAGTTATCGCAAACCGGGGGTTGCCCGCAGAGCGACTCCAGGAGAAATGGGGCAAGAGTTCTCGTTGCTGAAGTTCAAAGGTCTATGCATGTAAGTATTACCAGTAGGAGTCCACTGGTTTTTTTTTCGGAACTTATAACATACCATGTCTTTATTTAAAATATACAAAGTGTTCTGTAATACACTTTTTGAGCAGGGATGACTGTAATACTCCCTTTGAGCAGGGATGACTGTGATATTCCCTTTGAGCAGGGATGACTGTGACACGCCCTTTCATCAGGGATGACTGTGATATGCCCTTTCATCAGGGATGACTGTGATACGCCCTTTCATCATGGATGACTGTGATACGCCCTTTCATCAGGGATGACTGTGATATGCCCTTTCAGCAGGGATGACTGTGATACGCCCTTTCATCAGGGATGACTGTGATACTCCCTTTCAGCAGGGATGACTGTGATACGCCCTTTCAGCAGGGATGACTGTGATACGCCCTTTCAGTAGGGATGACTGTGATACCCCCTTTCAGCAGGGATGACTGTGATACGCCCTTTCAGTAGGGATGACTGTGATACGCCCTTTCAGCAGGGATGACTGTGATACGCCCTTTCAGCAGGGATGACTGTGATACGCCCTTTCAGCAGGGATGACTGTGATACGCCCTTTCAGCAGGGATGAATCCAATCGACGAAAAGACTAATATCTGGGGAAACATATCCTTATGAGACACTGAGAAGCATATCCCCCATGGCTATGTAACGTGGGGAAAGATAAAGTTTCCCAACCATCTTCTCTGTGTTAGTATACATATATATATATATATATATATATATATATATATACAAACATGCTTGTGAAATAGACCCCCCCCCCCAAATCGCCCCGCCCCAATCCCACCACTGCTCCTAAGCTTNATGGCTATGTAACGTGGGGAAAGATAAAGATTCCCAACCATCTTCTCTGTGTTAGTATATATATATATATATATATATATATATATATATATATATACAAACATGCTTGTGAAATAGACCCCCCCCCCCAAATCGCCCCGCCCCAATCCCACCACTGCTCCTAAGCTTGACGCCATCTTATTTAGACGTTAATTATTTCCCACTAGGTTAACGGGTTCTTGACAAGTGCTGTTAAAACACCAGGGTCGATGACACTGCCTTTGAACACTTTAAAATAAAAAAAGTGCGAGTTCTGATAGATAGAGCGTTTATTGACCAATCAATACGCGGTACTTTGATGTGATCGTGTGCACTCTGGAACTAATGATCAATAGAGGTACTAATATTCAGTCCAGCGCTGCCAAAGCTGTTGTTTAGAAGGGCCGTTGGGGCACCGCACTGTGTACCTTTGTAAACATGTCAAGTCAACGTCCATACGAATATTGGACGTTTTCTCACCAACCAGACCCCGCTGCCACCTTTTGTCAGAATAAAATGAGTAAAACAGAGTAGGGTTAAACCTGAAAAAATAAACGCAACAAAACAGCGAACGTGTCGGCAGAAAGCCTTCGTCAGCGAACAAAACAACAGAAAAAACGGTATAAAAACAAAAATAAGNCCCCAGGTTTTACTCATTTCCTCTTATTCTCTTATGCATGGCAGTATTGTTCAAGTCTCCCGTAAGTCATGTCTACCTAGCTGCCAATGAACATTAAAGCAAAAATGAGTACCATGACGAATACGCGTCGATGTAATGTATCTTAAAGTGTTTGTGACGTAGACAGAGTTTGCTCGCACGCTGTTGAGTCTACGGGCTTGAACATAAAATACGAGTTGATTGTGGCCGAAGTAAAAAGATTGCCATTCCAACACTTCGTTATTTGTAACGTCTTTGGGCTTCTGAAAGAGAAATCTTCGCGAGCTTTGCCATTTCGTGGCTACAACCACCGGTGTTACGGTGTTGTCAAATGTGAGTGTATCCTGTCGCGTCTTTGTTTGGACGGGTTCACAATCTGCTCATCACGCTCTATGTCTTTAAAGGGCTCATCATTTATTGGCTTTGTTTTCATTCATTTTTCAACAATTTGGACCTTTTGAATTCAAACCGAAGCTACAGTCATAGGCTGCCTCTCCCTTGGACCACCCCTCCCTTGGACCACCTCTCCCTTGGACCACCCCTCCCTCGGACCACCCCTCTCTTGGACCACCCCTCCCTTGGACCACCCCTCCCTTGGACCACCCCTTCCTTGGACCACCCCTACCTTGTATGGCATTGGTTTCAGGCGGTCACGTGATCAATTTCGTCGCTAAATTTAAGTAAAGACTAATCTAGAGTTGACCAAGTTACCAAGAATGGCCGCTAAAACTATTTTAAAACTGAATTTCTGTAACAAGACTAAGAAATAAACGCGAATGACAAAAGAGACAAGGGTGACACAAGCTAGACAAACATATTTGGTTAGTGAACAACGAGAAGACGGACTGAAAGAGGAACTTACAGAAAATGTAGGGCGTTGGGGGGAGGTGAATAAAATGTGTTTTTATGGAGTAATTTAAGTCGTATCGATGAGTAAGATGTAAGATCTGGGTCATCGACTCTCCTCCTCAACATCCATCCGTCAGTAAACTTATACTCGGTGATTTCACCCCCCCCCCCCTTCCCAACCCCAGCACTTTGCCGGATGCCTCAGTTTTGCCTTAAAGTTTTCAATACGAATCTCTTCGGAGGCGATATATATCAAACTGTTTATAAAGAGAACATTGTCAACACCGCAGGACTAGTTAAATAACATGCCATATAAGTAACCACTTGACCGCCACATAGTTCTGTTTAGTGTCACGTCAGGCGGTACTGCTGGGATCTCGGTGGGAAACTGTGTAACACAGGCGCCGTAGGACAACCACGTGATGATCATGTCGTATCAAGTTCACTAAATTATGCACCTTGGCTATTGATTGTGGTCAGAGAGATGCCAAACATTGGCTCCGGCACCGTGTGTGCTGTGCTGTGTAGTGTGGTGGGCGGGGGTCAGAAGGGTGTTGCTGATGAAGCGATTGCAAGTAGTGGAATGCCATTCTAAACCGATTATCTTTTTACACCATACTTAAATAGAGACGATCTCATTTTCCCAAAATAAAATATGACGGACTAAACGCAGTTGCGTTATTTAAAAAAAAAAAAAA
>CAXITT010000520.1:323114-348603 GCA_964033795.1 Lymnaea stagnalis | reverse complement strand
GGCTCATTGGGGACGGAGACCCGTACGCTCTGGTGGAGAGATCATACATTTACTGGTAAGTGATGTCTGGGGTCACCTGGCCGGGGGGGGGGGTTGCCGGCCCAAATGGTGTCGGAGGCCATCTGTGGGTGGGACCAAATGATGCTTGAGGTCATCTGGGCGGGGCCAAATAATGTGTGAGCTCATCATTCATTAAGTAAGAATACGAAAGTTGTAGTGCTGTAAGACTATTTACAAGATTTGAAGACATGAAGCTTAAGGTTGAAGAAGTTTTACGTTTATTAGAGAGAGGGGGTAAAACGTGTGATGTTTCTTCCTAAACACTCAAGTCACACATACACCAGGCTCAATGGTCACTGGGCGGCATGGCCTACTCTAACCTGCTCTGCTCAATGAGTGGTCATCGAAAGTAATGTGAGGGGAAATGATTCATTCTAATGAGATCTGCTTCCGTGGCCCCACATAACACAATTGAGTGCAAACGTCACCAACAACACTTTAGGTCACTGTGTCTTCGACATACTTACATTCTTGAGTACAACACACTTGAGTCAAATTAGTCTGCCAAACTGTATTTAACTTTCTAGATGAACAATTGGATCAGTGTTTGAACTCAACAACCTCGACTGATACAGTTGCTCTCAAAGTGGACCAGAAGGCCACAGTATTCTTATTGTGGGGTGGGAAAAAAGGGCGGGGGGGGGGCTTAGATTGAGGTTTATAGTAATTACAAACGAGCAGTTTTTATTATTAATAATCTTTTTTTATTTAAAATAAAGGTGGGGGGGGGGAAAAAAGGTGGGGGGGTAAAAAGGTATATACAATGTTTAAGGTCATAATCACCGGGGTGGTGGTGGTGGTGGGGGGGGGAACGGGTAAAAAAGAGAAAGAAAACGTTTTGCTAAACGGTTATCTCGGTATGACACGGTCAGCCCTTGTAGATTTCACCAGTGGTCACTAGTAGAGACCCAAAGGACTGGCTGTGTAATACAACTCAAGTCAAATAAACCAATACAGTCTCGTGTTATTATTACATGGTAGAGTGTCGACCCTTGCACGTACCTGTAGACCAACGACGTTTTTTGGGTTCATCACCAACCTCATCTTGACCCAGGACGACCACCACCTGGCAGTGACTCAACCACGCCTTGGAGTGCACCAGATACTCTCGCTGTTAATGGTCGCCACCATAAATATATGTCAATGAACATGTTAGACGTCCCCCTACTCCTCCGACGAACAAGGCCGGTAATCCCATTTGGCTTCAGGGGGAAATACTTTACTCATGACACTGTCTTCCCCGATGCATCTAGCGAGAGGGAAAAGGAAAGGGAGGGGGGGGGGCCAAAACATAAACAGTATATTCATTTTTGTTTAAAAGCCTCTCTAACAGGAACCTTTCAAAGGTGCCAACCATGCACACAGACCCAATGGCGTATATGGGGTGTGTGGGGATATATATAGAGGTGCCAACCATGCAGCCAGACCCAAAAGCGTATATGGGTTGGTGGGGATATAGAGTGCCAACCATGTAGCCAGACCCAATGGCGTATATGGGGTGTGTGGGGATATAGAGGTGCCAACCATGCAGCCAGACCCAATGGCGTATATGGAGTGTGTGGGGATATAGAGGTGCCAACCATGCAGCCAGAACCAATTGCGTATATGGGTTGGTGGGGATATAGAGTGCCAACCATGCACCCAGACCCAATGGCGTATATGGGGTGTGTGGGGATATAGAGTGCCAACCATGCACCCAGACCCAATGGCTCATATGGGGTGTGTGGGGATATAGAGGTGCCAACCATGCACCCAGACCCAATGGCTCATATGGGGTGTGGGGATGTAGAGGTGCCAACCATGCAGCCAGACCCAATGGCGTATATGGGGTGTGTGGGGATATAGAGGTGCCAACCATGCAGCCAGACCCAATGGCGTATATGGGTTGGTGGGGATATAGAGTGCCAACCATGCAGCCAGACCCAATGGCTCATATGGGGTGTGTGGGGATATAGAGTGCCAACCATGCACCCAGACCCAATGGCGTATATGGGGTGTGTGGGGATGTAGAGTGCCACCCATGCACCCAGACCCAATGGCTTATATGGGGTGTGTGGGGATATAGAGTGCCAACCATGTACCCAGACCCAATGGCTCATATGGGGTGTGGGGATGTAGAGGTGCCAACCATGCAGCCAGACCCAATGGCGTATATGGGGTGTGTGGGGATATAGAGGTGCCAACCATGCAGCCAGACCCAATGGCGTATATGGGTTGGTGGGGATATAGAGTGCCAACCATGCAGCCAGACCCAATGGCTCATATGGGGTGTGTGGGGATATAGAGTGCCAACCATGCACCCAGACCCAATGGCGTATATGGGGTGTGTGGGGATATAGAGGTGCCAACCATGCAGCCAGAACCAATTGCGTATATGGGTTGGTGGGGATATAGAGTGCCAACCATGCACCCAGACCCAATTGCGTATATGGGGTGTGTGGGGATAAAGGCGTCCCCTCGACGGTTTAAGTCAGCGGTTCTCAACCTGTGTGATTGTACCCCTTGGGGGGTCGAACGAACCTTTCACAGGGTCGCCTAAGACCATCGGAAAACACATAAAAATCTAGTTATGAAGTAGCAACGAAAATAATTTTGTGGCTGGGGGTCGCCAAAACAATGAACACTGTATTAAAGTGGCGTGGCATTAGGGAGATTGAGAACCACTGGTTTAATTGGTGGGTCGGGGGGGGGGCAGCCTGAACTGAGCCATCTCAAAGACACATGTAAATGTCTTTTTGTATTGCCCAGAAGCAAACCGAGGGTGTGGCGAGACACGACACGTGCCGAGGGCGCCTACTTAAATGAGAGGTGAAGGGGCGGTCACACATTGGTGAGCAAGATAAGGAATTTTTATTTTCTAAAAGAAGTTCCTTGATTGGAATTTTATTTTAAATCTTAACATATGTCTCTTAAGCTTGATAGGAGTGCAAAGTTAGTTCCTCCCGTGGGGGTCTGGGTGGCCTAAGTGCAAGGCCTTCTTCTCGCGCCCCCCCCTCCCTTCCTTATTAATTTTCCGTTTAAACACTTATGACCTGAAACGCAAAATTTCCTACGACATCACACTTTAACATAGCAACAAAGGACATCTTTAACTCTTGGCATCCCACTCAACTGTCGAGTGATAACCCTGTGGATCACTGCCCCTGTGTATTACTGCCCCCCGTGTATTGCTGTCTATTTTGATTATCGTACCTGTGGGTTACTGCCCCCTTGGATTACTGTCCCTGTGGATTACTGCCCCTGTGGTTTACTGTCCCTGTGGATTACTGTCCCTGTGGATTACTGTGTCCTTCTAGAGATGTTCGGATTGAGGTATTTCACACAGTGGTCAAACGCCCCCCCCCCTCCCGCTGTCATTATTATTATCAGGGCTAACCCGATACCGGATTCGGCTTCATGGAGTGTCCACAACACAATTGGTCAGTCAACAACAACAAAAAAAAAGTGGGGGGGGGGGCGGAAGATACTGCACAGATTCTTTGAAAAGTAGATGAATTATTTCATGACAAACACAATGATCAATTAATAAGCTTTTTACATAGCACAACCTCAAGATGTGATAGGCACAGGGCGCCAAGGGAGTGTAATCTCATAGGGCGCCAAGGGAGTGTAATCTGATAGGGTGCCAAGGGAGTGTAATCTCATAGTGCGCCAAGGGAGTGTAATCTCAAAGGGCGCCAAGGGAGTGTAATCTGATAGGGTGCCAAGGGAGTGTAATCTGATAGGGCGCCAAGGGAGTGTAATCTGATAGGGCGCCAAGGGAGTGTAATCTCAAAGGGCGCCAAGGGAGTTTAATCTGATAGGGCGCCAAGGGTGTGTTATCTCATAGGGCGCCAAGGGAGTGTAATCTCAAAGGGCGCCAACGGAATGTAATCTGATAGGGCGCCAAGGGAGTGTAATCTCATAAGGCGCCAAGGGAGTGTAATCTCATTGGGCGCCAATAGGGTGCAATCTCCTGGGGGTTCCAAGGAGGTGTAATCTCATAGGGCGCCTAGGTTTGTTTAATCTCAAATGCCGCCATGTTGGTTTAATCCCATAGGGCGCCAAGGTAATGTAAACCATAGATCACTTGTGTATAAAACATTTGTCCAACTCGGATTCTGGGTTTGCGGGAGGGTGTCATCCCTGGATCACTTGTGTTTGAAACGTTTCCTCCTTGCGGTCACCTACCACCGGTGGCCACCGAGACCGCCTGGGGGTGTGAGTAGGTCGGCCACTTCAACCTATTATGACGTAATGTCAAACTTGGGGTCAGGCTGGGAAGACTTGCGATATGTGGGACACGCATATCTGACAATGGTCCGATTGAGTCACTGGGAATAGTTGACATTGTTGCAGCCTGGGTGACACACATGATACACACACGTGCACAGCTTCTCACGGCACGATGGTGGACGACGACGTCTTGGGTACAAGCGCGGCACATCACATTACCGGACTGTCTCAGCTGACGTTTGGATTAAAACACGTTGTGAATTGAATCCTCTCTTGTCGATGTTAGGACTTCCGAGGTCCAGCCAAGTGGTGAGTCTGAATTGTGGGCCGACTTTATGCGTGGTTATTTGGTTATTTGATTTTCATGGAAGCCATCATGAACGTAAGGTAGCAAATAGGTAAACATGATGGGATCAATTACAAATCGTCAGATTAGACGAAGTCATGGAAGTGTTTCCACTCTCGGGCTAGTGAACACATGACAGCCGTAGTGAGAACAAATGAAAGCCGTAGTGAGAACACATGACAGCCGTAGTGAGAACACATGACAGCCGTGGTGAGAACACATGACAGCCGTAGTGAGAACACAGGACAGCCGTAGTGAGAACACAGGACAGCCGTAGTGAGAACACATGACAGCCGTAGTGAGCGCTGGGATGTTTTAGTGGGATAGGCGGGTAGAAATACTGAAGTCTCGTGGTCTCTTTGAGTGGTTAACTTGTTATTAAGAAAATGTGTCTGATATTTTGGTGAGCGGGGAAAAAATGGCACAGAAATCACAGTAAAAAGTGGCACAGAAATCACAGTAAAAATGTCCCAGAAAAAAAATGTCCCAGAAACAGACGCATTTACACAACTATAGAAGCAATGGATGAGTATCGCATGCATAAATTAAAAGATACGTATGCAAGTAAAACATTGTAAAAAAAAAAAAACAAGAAAAAAACAACCTATAACTGTTATTATTGAGACTAGAATAATAACATCGTATTACGCCAAAATAACACACACATATCTAACCATAATAAGCTGTCCCTTACTTCCATTGACAGACCTTCAGTCTATGAGAACAAAATGACATGGGCGTCACTAAAATTATGATTAACAAGTTGTTTTCTGCGACATTGTAATGGGATAAATAAAGGAGATGCACGTTGGGTTTTTTTATTTTTCAATTTCAAAATACATTGCTACTTTTGTAGGTGTGTGCGAGAGTTAGTCAGACAATATGTAATGTGCGAGACTTAGTCGAATACTTTGTCGTGTGTGCGAGACTTAGTCGAACAATTTATAGTGTGTGCTAGAGTTAGTCAGAAAATGTATAGTGTGTGCGAGAGTTAGTCTAACAATTTGTAGTGTGTGCGAGACTTAGTCTAACAATTTATAGTGTGTGCGAGAGTTAGTCAGACAATTTGTAGTATGTGCGAGAGTTAGTCTAACAATTTGTAGTGTGTGTGAGACTTAGTATAAGAATTTGTAGTGTGTGTGAGACTTAGTATAAGAATTTGTAGTGTGTGCGAGACTTAGTCTAACAATTTATAGTGTGTGCGAGACTTAGTCTAACAATTTGTAGTGTGTGTGAGACTTAGTATAAGAATTTGTAGTGTGTGCGAGAGTTAGTCAGACAATTTGTAGTATGTGCGAGAGTTAGATAATTTTTAATGTGTGCGAGAGTTAGTCAGGCAATTTGTAGTATGTGCGAGAGTGAGTCAGATAATTTGTAGTGTGTGCGACAGTTAGTCAGGCAGTTGTTAAAAGATAGGCAGAAAATATAAAATGTTTGTACACACTATAAACATCCCTTACAGTCAACAGCACACCCATGTGTACCATCACCAGTGCACCGTGGCGTGCCATGTTGTGTGTAGTAGACTCTGATCTTGACAACACACCAGGGGGGCAAGCCGCCTTAACAGTCCACATTATGTACTTCGTTTCCTGCCATAGTGTCGATATAATTAACTTATAACATGGCCAGCCATGCGTGGGAGACATACAATCAAAGAATGCACTGTTGTTTAACCCAGCGATCCCTATACTATTTAATTTCATTACGAAAATAACCAAATATTCATGGATTTTTATTCAATTTTTTTGTGCTTTAGAGGCTTTACCGTTCATTATTTGTTTGTTTCTTTCGTTGCTATGTGAAAACTCTCCAACAACATCCCTGATCCATGGGTGATTTGAACGATTCAATTTGAATTTAAATCTTTTAAATACATAAAGTTTTTGTTGGGGTTATTCCCCTGAAAAAATGAGTAATGCTAGAAATGTTGCAAAGAAAATAACAAGAATATAATTATTTTTTTTTTACTCTCAGTAAGTCTCTCGCGGTTGTTCAATAGCATTCAATCTGGGAACCACTGCTCCAACCCTTGCACATAGTATACATTATGGGAACCACTTTTTATAACCGTTGTACCTGCTGGATATTCTGAGCACCACTGCACTGATGCTGTGCCCAGCACACATTATGGGAGCCACTGTTCCAACCGCTGTACCTTTTGAGCACATTCCGGGAACCACTGTTTCCAACCACTGAATGGTACAAGACCGTGTACCGCCCACCTCTGAATGCAGCATTTCTTTAGTCCGTGGTTCGTATGGGCAAGCCCTGTGACGTCGGCCCGGGGCGGAGTTTCCGTAATGTATTTATAACACCCTGTAGCAAATATACTGCCATGCTTTTAATGGGATCAGCAAGGTCACTTGAATTCCCCGTACATGGACCGGACCACCTGCTTCCCCTGCCCACACACCCATGGTTTTAATGCAGATGGTAGCTCTTAGCTACAGGTAGCTTTTAGCTACAAGGTACATTTTCATTTTTATGATGATACGTGGAGAAAAAACAAATTTAGCCTTCTTTTTAAGTTCAGATCAGTATGATAACCACATAGCTTAATCATCAGCCCGTGTCATAGCTTAATCATCAGCCCGTGTCATAGCTTAATCATCAGCCCGTGTCATAGCTTAATCATCAGCCCGTGTCATAGCTTAATCATCAGCCCGTGTCATAGCTTAATCATCAGCCCGTGTCATAGCTTAATCATCAGCCCGTGTCATAGCTTAATCATCAGCCCGTGTCATAGCTTAATCACCAGCCCGTGTCATAGCTTAATCATCAGCCCGTGTCATAGCTTAATCATCAGCCCGTGTCATAGCTTAATCATCAGCCCGTGTCATAGCTTAATCATCAGCCCGTGTCATAGCTTAATCATCAGCCCGTGTCATAGCTTAATCACCAGCCCGTGTCATAGCTTAATCATCAGCCCGTGTCATAGCTTAATCATCAGCCCGTGTCATAGCTTAATCATCAGCCCGTGTCATAGCTTAATCATCAGCCCGTGTCAGGGTGTTAACCATGTAACCAAACCCCCTCCCTGTGTTTGTCTCGTTGGGAATGAAATGTTCAGATCTTTGGTTTGTTGGTGAGAAGCAAGTACACCTCTGCTGTGGTTGGGTGAACCCTGAACCCCATCGCCAGCAACCTTGGTTTAATTATTGCTATAATTGTCCTCTGTCACAGCCCCCCCCCCAACGCCCCAAGCCCTTGTTCATTCACTCACGCTTGGCCCACGGGTACCCGAGCCGACGGTCGTGGGACGCCACTTCTGTCAGTGTTTCAGTTGAAGTACATACTGCTCCTCTAGTGGCATGCTCCAGGCTTCTTCGGGTCTTCCGCGAGTTTGCCTCTTGGTCTGTCCAAGAGCTGTCTATCTAAAATGATGTCCTGTGAAGTGAACTTTGTTGCACACTATAGACATGGCAGGCCACCTCCGGCAGTGCGCCTGCACAGTATCTGTAAGGGTTATATTTAAAGGATATCGCCTCGGTCAGAGGATCTATGGATATTTTGAAGTTCTATGAAAGAGCAGACTTGGCCAGAAGATCTATGGATATTTTGAAGTTCTATGAAAGAGCCAACTTGGCCAGAAGATCTATGGATATTTTGAAGTTCTATGAAAGAGCCAACTTGGCCAGAAGATCTATGGATATTTTGAAGTTCTATGAAAGAGCCAACTTGGCCAGAAGATCTATGGATATTTTGAAGTTCTATGAAAGAGCCAACTTGGCCAGAAGATCTATGGATATTTTGAAGTTCTGTGAAGGAGCTTTTAAATTTTTATATGAAATTACCTGCGTGTGTGTAATGTAATGTGGGAAATTGAAGAAAAAAATTACTAAACTTTCTTTCGCCTCTCTCTCTCTCCCTCTCCCTGCTATTGCTCTCCCACTCTTTTCTCTAACTCTTTCCTCTACCCCCCTCCCCTCTAACCCCCTCCCCACTAACTCCCCTTCCCTCTCTCCCCTCCCCCTAACTGTATCCCCTCTAACTCTCTCCATTCTAACCCTTTCCGCTATCCTCCCCCGCCCCCTTCTCTCTCTCTCTCTGTAAGAGGAGTGTATGTGTGGGAGTTTCGGTATAGTGTTTGGCTGTGTTTGGTGTGGCCTGATGGAAGCTAGTTTCTCAACGGAAATCACTGTGGCATAAAAAAAACACGCTAGCCAAAAATAGACAGTGGCATACAGAGCACTATAGCTAAAAATAGACAGTGGCATACAAAACATTCTAGCCAAAAATAGACAGTGGGCCAAATGTTCTCTTGAGTATTGTACATAGATCGTGGTCTTATTTGAAACATGCAGATATACAATGCCATCGTCATGCCACCCCAAGTGGTTTCATTAAGGACAGTGGCAACAATTGTTTATTGGGGAAATCCGTGAGATAGGGTTACTTTCTATATCTGTATTGTTTCCTGGTTGGGCCATTCATATGTCAAAGATTGAAACAGTCCCATGGACATTTACTGTTCAGCTGTTCTTATGTCAAAGATTGAAACAGTCCTGTGGACATTTACTGTTCAGCTGTTCTTATGTCAAAGATTGAAACAGTCCTGTGGACATTTACTGTTCAGCCATTCATATGTCAAAGATTGAAACAGTCCTGTGGACATTGACTGTTCAGCCATTCATATGTCAAAGATTGAAACAGTCCTATGGACATTGACTGTTCAGCCATTCATATGTCAAAGATTGAAACTGGCCTGTGGACATTGACTGTTCAGCCATTCATATGTCAAAGATTGAAACTGTCCTGTGGACATTTAGTGTAAGCAACCTGTTTATGTTTCAGACAATTTTAAACAGTTCTTTCAGTCTTTCTTGTTGTAGTTGTAGCTTAATTAAGTTTCGTAGACTTTCATATATTCAATATAGATGGAATCATTGAAAGGGTGAAATTATTTAACAACACGGACCTAAGTAATCGTAAATTTCATCAGGTAGTTTGACCCGTCTCTGGTCAGTTTTAGGAATGGAAACGCTACAATTTAAATTTTAAAATTTTTTTTAAAGTACTGCTTATCTGTTTTACTATTTTTCCCTGTTAGAGAATGATGTCATCAGAGTAGTCAGTAGTCATGGTTGCCATCTTGTTTTCTTTTCCAGTGGTCAGTGTTACCGAGTGGGTCCTTCCCAGTGCACAACACAGGAGCTGCCCCCGCCCCTTTCACCTGTCTCAAAACACCCACGTAGGAAGCCCCACTCCATCCAGATGGTGGAGATACCGCCAACACCAGACCACAAGCAGCAGCACCACCACCATGGCCACCACCAGGACCACCAGCGAAATCAGCAACACCAGCAGCAGGACGAGCCGCAGTCCGAGCGACAGCACAAGTTCCACCTGACCCTGCAGACCACACCTTTCGAGAGCGGGACCCTGGGAGTGGGTTATAGGAACAGTTTCATCCTGGAGGGTGGCAGAATGCCTCCGTGTATTCAAATATCAGAGTGAGTCGCTTCATTTATCTTTAGAGAGGGCACCATTGTTCGTCATTATCCACTTATCTTTATTGTTAACATGTGACGGATTATCAGCTTATCATTATTGGTGTCATGTGTTAGGGATTATATAACTTATCTTCATAGGTACCCATTTTAGGGACTATATCTCATTTTATGGCACCTGTATTACTCATTATAACTCATTTTATGGCACCTATATTGCTGATTATAAGTTATTTTTGTGGTACTTATGTTCATGATTATAACTTATCTTTATTGGTAACACGGTTAGTGATTATAACTTATCTGTATTTGTATCCATGTTTATGATCATAACTTATCTTTATTTGTATCCATGTTCATGATTATAACTTATCTTTATTTTTATCCATGTTTATGATTATAACTTATCTTTATTTGTATCCATGTTCATGATTATAACTTATCTTTATTTCTATCCATGTTCATGATTATAACTTATCTTTATTTGTATCCATGTTTATGATTATCAACCTAATAATAATCGGAGGCAATGTCCCTTTATTGATGATTTATTTAAGACTTCATCAGTCACCGATGATTGATTTGATTGATTCCTCTGCAGACTTGGCTCAAGTCCAGAGCTCACTGCACTGGCTGTGGGAGACAGGATCCTAGAAGTCAATGGCTCGACTGTGAGGGACAAGTCACTAGAAGAGGTGAGGGAGTGTGTTAGAATTTTTTTTTGGGGGGGGGGGGGTTGGGGTGTGTTAAGTTTTTTTTGGGGGGGGGGGGGGGGGTTGGGGCAGAGAAAGCATTCAAATCTCAACAACCAGTGTTGTAATGCCTTTTATCTCTACAACAATTCTGTTGCAACCGTTTTCTATGAGGCCTGGCCATTAGTTAATATTCTAAATGTTTTCATAAACATAACAAAAGAAAGGTGAGCAGGCTTGGATGAAGTGTTTTAGTATTCTTATTTAAACATTAATTATAGCAGTGATTAAGCTGGGTCAAATTTAGTTCAGAGTTATAAATATTTGCTAATTTAAAAAAAAAATTAAAAAATCAGAAGAAAAGAAAAATGAAGGAAAATTGTCGATGAAGTTGTGTTATTTATGTTTGTGGCTCTGGGTGCTTTCCCCTCAAAGATGAAGACTGTGACATTTTAGTCACGGTCTCTGAGCACCGCAAAGACCTAACAGTGTGTGCGTGACCAAACGACATAGGATTCTCACGTTCCAACATTTTGTTGTACCTCGCAGATCAACAGCCTGCTGACCAACAACCAGAAACCTGTACATATTATGTTGGAGAGAGACTTATCTCCCCTGAGACTTCCACCCGATGAGGAGGGCGCTCTCCCCACGTTTCCCCTGACCAAGTCTCTGTCTCGAAGTTCTCTGGATGACTCCTACAGCTCGGCGGCCTCGGACAATGAAACCATCATGGTGCAGGGAACCCCCGTCAGACTCCGGCCCAAGGGATCATTGAGGGCAAGGGGGTGAGTTGGTCAATGTACAAATACAACAATTCCTTTATTTTATTTTCATTGAGTTATGATATTTCACAAAGCTGGCATAAGAGCTGGAGCTTTCAAAGTAAGAAATATTTTGAGGATATTTGTGGAGTGGTAAATGTCACGGGTGTTTTAGCTGTCAAAACTTGCCACTAGGGGTTCAAGGTCAAAACCATCTGTCAGGCCAGGGGTCAGCAACATTTTCTTGAGTAAAGAGCCGTGTACGCATGTCATGTATGATGCCAGATTTTATTTGTGAACACATGTATACTGATGTCACACTTTGAGGCGGCAAGGGTTAAAAACGTTCTGAAAATATTTTCTCTCCAGACACAGCCCGACTCGACGTCGCAGCAAATCTCCTTCGCCATGTCCAGCTGCCCGCCAGAAGAGCGTCGACCTGAACCGGTCGCATTCATTTTCCACGCGTCAGCAGGAGCATCGGGTATTTCGAGCCGTTGACCTTCTGCTGGGAGAGATTCTAGGTCAAGGTTTCTTTGGTCAAGCCATCAAAGTAAGACTCTTTGAATCATATCATATCATGTTAAACTTTGTTGACATATGGAATTATAATTAATGTTAAACTAGGACATATGAAATGTTAAACTATGACATATGAAATGTTAATTAATGTTAAACTATGACATATGAAATGTTAATTAATTTTAAACTATGACATATGAAATGTTAATTAATGTTAAACTATGGCATATCATATATCAACTCTGAATTACTCTTGTTGTTTTCATATAAATTTCTATATAAGAAATGGGCATTTATATTTTGGTAGAACTTATAATGTTAGTGCTGTAAAGATGAAACGGCAACCCTTTTAAATGTAGAAACAAACTCCGCATTTTTTAAAAATAATTTCATTGAAATAAGGTCTTTATTTGGATTGAACTGTCTTTTAGCCTATCCAATATGATATATGAGATCCAAGTGGCGGCAGCAAATCGTCCCATCTTCTATGACACATCATAATAAGTCATGGATCTACCAAAAGAGGAACTAGTTGCAATGTCAGTGTTATGCTAGTCTTGTATTATTAGCCATGCTTCTATCATCCAGGCCACACACCGTGTCACAGGGGAACAGATGGTCCTAAAGGAACTGCACAATTTTGACGAGGATGCACAGAAGAGTTTCTTGAGAGAGGTAAAGTGGCTGGAGGCTTCTGGTGGTGACCATTGCTAGCCTGCTAGAGGCCATGTTTAGGGTGAAAATGGTCCATCTACTGGTAGTCTGGACCTTGTATAATCTAATATGGGTATTAACCATGTATTATCTTATATTACCTGGTATTGTCATATATTGCCTTGCATTACCTTAAATTACCTGGTGTCGCCATGAATTACATTATTTTTACCTTGTTTCCACTAGGTGTCCATGTTAAGGAATCTCTCTCATCCATGTGTCTTAAAATTTATGGGAGTCTTGTATAGAGATAAGAAGCTCAACCTTGTAACAGGTAGGTCAGTTTGTCAGTTGACACAAGCACTGACTGTGTCTTAATGTAAGCAGTTCATGTACCCTGAATCTGTCCAGTGCACTGAGTGCTGTTTTGATTTACAATCCTTTAATTTGCTCTGTATTTCCTTCAGAGTTCATTGATGGCGGCACTTTGTCTGATCTCCTATTGGATCACAGTGTAGAACTCTCCTGGAAACAAAGAGTAGCTTTCGCCAAGGACATTGCAGCAGGAATGGTGAGTTTCCGCTTTTGATGTCAAGTTTGGTTCCTAATCGGAACGGGATGGTAGACCAGACTCGCTAGAAGATCTAACTTGAGTGTTGAGTGATGGGATGGCACACCAGACTGGCCAGAAGATCTAAATTGAGCATTGAGTGACAGCTTTTCATCTTATTATCTGACTTGGTGATCATTCCAGACATGACCAAGCACACAAAGGAAATCAATCACTTGCACTTTTCAAGAGAATCTTTGTTTGACTTACGGGTTAGCATTGAATCATCAGTTTACAACTAAATCACATCCAGATTAGGGAGAAGTGGAAGTTTGTTGGGGGAGAGAGGGGTGGGGTAATCGGGTGTGGACAATGGCACTTAAAATGTATTCCAGAAATTATTTATATATATATATGAAGATGAATCCATGACACCAGCCAATTCAATGGGTACAATTTTTCTTACAGAAATATCTCCACTCCATGGATATTATTCACAGAGATCTGAACTCACAGAATTGTTTGGTTAGAAAGGTATGCATTGCTAACATAAGGTATGCAAGTGTTGGGCTAGAAAGGTATGCATTGCTAACACAAGGTATGGAAGTGTTGGGCTAGAAAGGTATGCATTGCTAACACAAGGTATGGAAGTGTTGGGCTAGAAAGGTATGCATTGCTAACACAAAGTATGGAAGTGTTGGGCTAGAAAGGTATGCATTGCTAACACAAGGTATGGAAGTGTTGGGCTAGAAAGGTATGCATTGCTAACACAAGGTATGGAAGTGTTGGGCTAGAAAGGTATGCATTGCTAACACAAGGTATGGAAGTGTTGGGCTAGAAAGGTATGCATTGCTAACATATGGAAGTGTTGGGCTAGAAAGGTATGCATTGCTAACACAAGGTATGGAAGTGTTGGGCTAGAAAGGTATGCATTGCTAACACAAGGTATGGAAGTGTTGGGCTAGAAAGGTATGCATTGCTAACATAAGGTATGGAAGTGTTGGGCTAGAAAGGTATGCATTGCTAACACAAGGTATGGAAGTGTTGGGCTAGAAAGGTATGCATTGCTAACACAAAGTATGCAAGTGTTGGGCTAGAAAGGTATGCATTGCTAACACAAGGTATGGAAGTGTTGGGCTAGAAAGGTATGCATTGCTAACACAAGGTATGGAAGTGTTGGGCTAGAAAGGTATGCATTGCTAACACAAAGTATGGAAGTGTTGGGCTAGAAAGGTATGCATTGCTAACACAAGGTATGGAAGTGTTGGGCTAGAAAGGTATGCATTGCTAACACAAGGTATGGAAGTGTTGGGCTAGAAAGGTATGCATTGCTAACAAAAGGTATGGAAGTGTTGGGCTAGAAAGGTATGCATTGCTAACACAAGGTATGGAAGTGTTGGGCTAGAAAGGTATTATGCATTGCTAATTTAATTTTATTTCCTTTTATGCCTGAGTGTAAAATGAGATTAGTATAATCTGCAGTCTTGTTATTATTTTTGTTCAACATTTTTTCAAAATCAAAACTCTCATCTGGGTCTGATTGAGTTGTCTCCCTCTTACCCAGGATTATGGCGTTGTCGTTGCTGATTTCGGCCTAGCAAAGATTTTCCCGCGCCATGAAAACTTTCACTTGATGTCTTCATCGGAGAAAGAGAGAGAACCCTCGGGGGGCGGCGGCGGCAAGCTGGGCGGCAAGAAGAAACGTCTATCACGCCGCAAACGGCAGACAGTTGTGGGAAATCCCTATTGGATGGCACCAGAGATGATGACAAAAGGAGTGTACGATGAGAAGGTTGATGTCTTCTCATTTGGCATTATAGTGTGCGAGGTGAGAGGGTTATGTAATCATAAGTGGGTAGATTGTGCAATCATAGGTGGGTGGATTGTGCAATCATAGGTGGGTGGATTATGCAATCATAGGTGGGTGGATTTTGCAATCATAGGTGGGCGGATTGTGCAATCATAGGTTGGTGGATTATGCAATCATAGGTGGGTGGATTATGCAATCATAGGTGGGCGGATTGTGCAATCATAGGTGGGCGGATTATGCAGTCATAGGTGGGTGGATTGTGCAATCATAGGTGGGTGGATTGTGCAATCATAGGTGGGTGGATTGTGCAATCATAGGTGGGTGGATTGTGCAATCATAGGTGGGTGGATTGTGCAATCATAGGTGGGTGGATTGTGCAGTCATAGGTGGGTGGATTGTGCAATCATAGGTGGGTGGATTGTGCGATCATAGGTGGGTGGATTGTGCAGTCATAGGTGGGTGGATTATGCAGTCAGAGGTGGGCAGTAGAATTTTATCTGATATGAGACTTGGACATTTACAGGAAGCACAGTTATCCATATTTATTCATAGACTAGAACTAACCCACCAAACAATGACGCTGGCACTGCATGAGCTTACAATCTACTTAAGTTACTTGAAAAACATGCATTCAAGTAACACACTTTATTAGAATCCCAGGTAGTGTTAACTTCTGTCCATTTCATTTAGCGCGCCTGTTGAATACAACATTACAGCCATACCTAGAGAATTATTATTTGTGATAAAATGTCCTTTGCTGAATGGGGCTGACCAAGGAAGTGAAATATAATCTTCATTCTTTATGATAAGATGACCAAGGAACACATTAAATAACAAAGACAACTCAATGGTAGTCCAAACTTGCAGAACAAATGAGATCTTTCAAATGTTTTGCTTATGGTGAATTTATCATGTCAAATAATTGTCTTCTTTTCTTTTTGGTCACCAGACGATTGCCAGAGTGACTGCTGACCCTGACTACCTGCCTCGGTCCATTGACTTCGGGCTGAATGTTGAGGCTTTCCACAAGAGGTTCTGTAAGGAGGCCCCTGAGCCTTACTTCATGTTGGCCGTGTTGTGTTCACAGATTGAACCAGACCAAAGGTCAGACAACCTTTCATGTGTTACTCAACAATGTTGACTTTTATTTCAAATCAATAAGTTGTTGATGGAGGGAACTCTATTTTTGAAGTTCTTGCCCAACACTACTAAATTGTAGGCTAAACATTTCTAGGTCCCAACATTTCCCAGATTTCCAAACTCCAGAAAAGCGTTTCCCAAACTCTTAGATTTGACAGACCGGTGGATCAGTTTTGAATTGGCACCAGGGAAGTGCCAGATTTATTAGATAATTTTTCTTTTTATTTCACCATTTTTGTATAGACTGGCAACGTATTGAATATATTATAGCTACACAAGATTGTAGAAGACTCTTTAAACAGAATTCTTGCATGAAATTCGTTTTGAAAAGCTGATGTCAAGCATGTGTGAGGAATATTTATAAAACTATTTTTGAAAAATAAAGCTAATGAAATGCTCATTAAGACATTATATTATGAAAAATTGTGTCAGTGTGCTCCTTGAAATTGTGTCAGTGTGCTCCTTGAAATTGTGTCAGTGTGCTCCTTGAAATTGTGTCAGTGTGCTCCTTGAAATTGTGTCAGTGTGCTCCTTGAAATTGTGTCAGTGTGCTCCTTGAAATTGCTGAATTTAAAACAAAATGTTGGATATAGATGATTTTGAAGCTAATGTCCAATTCTTATTTTCTCTGACCAGGCCAAGCTTTGAAAAAGTTCAGATGTTATGTGAGGCCTTACATCTCCACGTGGAGCACAACATGGCCGCCCCACTTGAACTCCAAGGCAGCTCCGTTGAGTTCTACCTCAAGCTCAAGGATAAAATGTACGGCTATAACTACCGGGATTTGGACAGCTCCACTCAATCTGTCAGTCACGACGCGGGCGGCTCAACCGCGGCCAAGGATGCTAAAGTACCGAGACGACTGAGTGTCTCGCAAGGTCGTGATGGAGAGATCCTGTCCACGGTTCATGAAGAACTCGAGCGGCCGATAGTTTCGGCATTCTCAAGCTGCAGCAGTTGCTCCACCAGCAGCCAGGAGGATGATGTCCCTTTGCAGGAGAAACGTGCAGAACAATTGAATTCAAATGAGGTTTTGTCTACTGTAAGTAGTGCACATAGTGGACACGGCAACGACGACCATAGCAATAACTGTGATGATCTCAGGACAAATGTGGGCAATGCCAGCACAACAACAAACGAGGACCATGCTTATTTTTCTTGCTCCTCCCCATCATTATCTCCATCATCACCGTGCCTCTCCCCCGAAGAGTTTGCCTCGTGCAAAAGTTCCTCGGGTGATAGTATTTCTCGACTTCCATCACTTGTGAGACAGGATGAACTTAGCTCCCTTGAATCCCATCTCGGTAACAACATTATTCTTTGTCATAACAACAATACAACCATTTCACATGAGTCTTTGGAATGCTCTCATTGCAAGACTGTACCAGCTGAGATGGATCTGCCTTGTATAAATATTTCAACACATTCCGTTGGGAACCGCAGTTCACCCAAATCACAGACAAGGGACCAGGGATCAACCATGCTGCTAGAATATGGAGCAAAAGTTGTACACCCACCACATCTGCTCCCAGCAGTTTTATCTCAAACCAGCTCATTGCTAAGCACACCCGACATTCAGATATCATGCCCAACATCCCCCCCAGATAAAGAAGTGACATTTGCTAGCTGCGAGCTGTTGAATCTCTCGCTCAAAGATTGTTCTCTGGGTGCCACTCACGGCAACTCTTCTGCCAGTGCGCTGTACGAACACGTGGAATTCAGCAGCCTGACTCTGACACATTCAGGAGTTGAAAAAAGCGCTTCTGTAAATGTCGGTCAACCTGTGACGTACGACAGCGATGCTGTTCCTGCAAACGTCACATGTGTAGGTGATGTTGTGGTGACAAATGACATATCTCTCGACTCAGAAGTGGCCAACAGAAAGCTTCCCAGGCAGTGTGCAGTGACTTGTGTTTCTGTGGACGATGAGGACGAGCCAACAGATTTATTCCTGCACAATGCAGAGATTTGTTTGCAAGTTGACCAGACTGGAGCCCCAGATGTAACCAATGTTGTCAAAGTTGAGAGGGTGAATGGTGTGGAGGGCAGCCCCTTGATGCTGCTCAGCCCTGAACATGAGAATGGAATGAGTTCCTCTCGGCGCAGGAACAGGCGGTCTTTAAAAAGTTCTCAAAGGGAGAAGAGGTCAACTCTTGCTGATCAGTCTTGAAGCTGTTCAGGTTATACATTTAGCAACTGGCCTCGAGAGTACTTTTGAAAGCTGTTCGGGTTATACATGTAACAACTGGCCTCCTGAGTACTGTTGAAAGCTGTTTGTTTTATGCAGCAGCTATGATTAAATTGTCTCCCTCCAGCCAACAAATGTCATGGTGTCCTCCAGCCCTACGATGTCATGGTGTCCTCCAGCCCAACAATGTCATGGTGTCCTCCAGCCCAACAATGTCATGGTGTCCTCTAGCCTAACAAATGTCATGGTGTCCTCCAGCCCTACAAATGTCATGGTGTCCTGCAGCCCAACAATTGTCATGGTGTCCTCCAGCCCAACAATGTCATGGTCCTCCAGCCCAACAAATGTCAAGGTGTCCTCCAGTCCAACAAATGTCAAGGTGTCCTCCAGACCAACAAATGTCAAGCCCAACAAATGTCATGGTGTCCTCCAGCCCAACAATTTCATGGTCCTCCTGACCAACAAATGTCATGGTGTCCTCCAGCTCAACAAATGTCATGGTATCCTCCAGCCCAACAAATGTCATGGTGTCCTCTAGCCCAACAAATGTGTGATGTGAGTTGGAAAATGAGAGATAAAGATGTTAGAGGCAGAGACACTTCCATGCAAATACACTTAATAATTTGTTTTTAATTCATGAAGCATAGGACCTACAATTTATGATCATTGACCAAAAGAATCTATTTAGCCACAGATAACTGGATATTTCTTAAATGTTTAACAAGAGAGAGAGATTTAAATAGCTTGAGAGTGGCATATGCCAGAATGTAGCAGAGTTGCCAATGTACATATTTAGTTACAAGGTAAAATGTGAATGTACAAATTTAATTACATGGAAAATTGAGAATTTACAAAATTATTTTATTTAGTTACATGGAAAAATGAGAATGTACATATTTAGTTACGTGGAAATATCTATTGTCTGTAAATCTATTGTAGCATGCTTTCAATGTTATTGATGAGTCTGGTCATGGACACAAGACCTGGGAGGAGGTCATTGGAATCATGGTATTCTTGTATCTCTCAAGTTAAAGTTCACTTGAGACTACACAAAATCATTTTAATTTGTAATAATGATGAGATTAATTGTTCACCTAAGTTTATTTCTGATTGGCATGAGCGAGTTCACACTCAAAGGATAACCTACTGTGGCCATGACTAACCTCAACACACACAAAGTATCACAATAGTCCACCTACTGTGCCCATGACTCACCTGAACACCAATTCCAATGATTCCCTTACAATGCTGAACATGGCTCCCGTCACCGCCTGCCTAACGGGTGATCATGTTTTCTTCAATGAGTCTACCAGCTTGAATGAAGCCTGTGATGTACCCTTGCTCATTAAATTATTGATTAGAAGATTAATCGTGTGCCTCATTTCAGTTGGACTTTTAATGAACGTTCTGGTAATTATTAATCAAGCCTTTCTTGAAATGAACTTTACAAACGCTCGCTGAAATAACTCAGAATACATTTCATTTTAAACCGTTTTGATTATTGATGGAATGACTGTAGTGTTTCTTGTTGACTTGTACGTTTCAAGCCCTATACTCTTTCAAAAGCCGAGGTTGTTTTTTTTATCAAGGTATGAAATCATCGGATGAATTTGTATTTTTTCAACGGGACCAGATAACGACAGATATTTCTTTATACACATCAACAGTTTTAAATATGTTATCTACTGTGTATTAAATGATATTTATTTTTAACATGAATTCTGAAATGTCTGCTGCATGCCATAAACGGCTGCGTTGGCTGTCGCTAGTTATTTTTGTATGTATTCCGCCTCTTGGTCCATCATGTTTGGTTGTTGAAGTTGATGAAAGTTTCAATGAGTATTTGATAGAATCCAATTGATGAATTTTCAATTGGTGAAGCAACAATTTCATTTGTTGTACAAATTTTGAGATTATTAGAAGAAAAAAAAATTGAATTTACTTCAAATGTGAATTTAAGATCTAGGAAATAATCTCTAAACAAATGTTGTCAAAACGTTGGTTGCTTCACAAAAGTAAAGTTGGTTTTTTTTTGACATCAGTCTTTCTGGCAATGGTGGACCAGGCCATTCAGACTGGAGGAATAACCTCAATAAAGGTGAAATATGCAGAGATTGGAACTGAATATTTTGTTTCTTAATTTAACAGAC
Organism: Lymnaea stagnalis; assembly: GCA_964033795.1. NCBI lineage: Eukaryota > Metazoa > Mollusca > Gastropoda > Lymnaeidae > Lymnaea > Lymnaea stagnalis. Next base: position 328,059 of record CAXITT010000520.1, on the reverse strand, counting down.
CATTAGTACAGTATAGAAATATGATTTCATTTTTTAATGTAAAATTCTAATGCAATGTCTGTTCATCTCTTTAGTAGTATTCTTCAATTCGAAGTGGGAATTAAAGTTGAAAACTGACAATTACATAAGCAGAGAAGGGTGTGGTAGAACAACAGGGAGGTGGAGTAGAACAACAGCCCAGTCGAGTAGAATAACAAGATAACAATGAACCGAGTGGAGGTCAATTCTTGAATAATTCAAGTATTTATATATTCAATGGAATCAAGGAAATTGTTTGGTTTAACTCGACAAATCTTCCAAAAGCATCTTGCTTGCTGTGTAGTATGACCACAAACCAGACAAATGACTTCAACCAGATTACTAAATCTGACATGTTTGTGCTTTGACAGAACTTTGTATTGGAGGCATGTATACAAGCTGTTGCAAATTTTGGTACTTGAAATAGTTTTTAGCACTAATTAAAGGAATGAAATTGACCTACACCATTACCAAAACTAGGGTAAGTCTGTAACAAGTAGAGTAAGTCTGTAACAAGTGGAGTAAGTCTGTAACAAGTGGGGTAAGTCTGTAACAAGTGGGGTAAGTCTGTAACAAGTGGGGTAAGTCTGTAACAAGTGGGGTAAGTCTGTAACAAGTGGATTGAATCTTGAATCTACAGAAAGTATATATATAAAAAAAGAAGACTTGCTATTTGATGTGTTCAACTTGGTGATATAAAGTTTTGAAAAAAAAATCTTGGAAGTCTTTAGTTTACACTGTCTTATCTCAGCCAAGTGTACATGAATTGTATTAGTTTTATGGTCAGATACCAGCAAATTATTTGCTCAACTAAAGCTAATAATGTCTCTTTTTTATATTTATAGATATTCTATGAATAAAATTATGATATGGGAATTATGACTAAAATTAAATTATTTGGAAAATTGGAGTTTCAATGTTCTGCTCTTTCAAATGTTGATTGTTCCATTGTTCTACATTGAGAATAAAAAGTGTTTTATTGTAACATTACAACAAGAGACCTGACATGAGATATGAAAAAAAAAAACCACTACATAAATGTATCAAGTCAAACAGTAGTTACACATTTTTTATTTTATTTTACATATTGCTAGTATTATTAACGACACCCCCCCCCCCCACTATTTTTTTCCTTTATAAATAAATGAATCCTTTTATTTCAACCAGTAGTTATTCTTATAAATACTGGTATGCAAATAAGCAAATAAATTGTATATTGATAACATCCGCAATATTTCATACATTTAAAAACAATGTTGGATAAAGTGCAAGTGACTATTTTTAATTTAAAATGTTTGTTTAAAAGTAAAAGTATAAAATATCATGGTCTTTAATTTCAGTGTGGTGTTCCAAAGTTCATGAATAGTTCTATGATTTTATCTTAAGTTTTTACTCAGCTGTACATTTAAATTTATGGACTGACCCAGGTTAATCAAAATATAAACTATGGTTTTCTCCCTGTAGACACTTGTTGTCTCCCTGTTTACACTTGTTGTCTCCCTGTTGACACATGTACCAGACTAACAAAATATGCATTGCCAATTTTTTTTTTTACATGTTTTTTTTTATTATTGTAAATTAAGTTATATTTTAAACTATGAAAATAATTTAAGGTAATTTTTTTCACCTTTGTATGTATTGATCATAAGTTACTATGTATGTTGTATTTTTTAAGAACAATATTAAATTATTATTTATTAACAAAAACTTGTTATTTTTGGAGTAATTGTGCTTATGGATTTCCTTGGTCAGTTTTTTTCATAAAGAGTTGAGAGCTGCAACTCCCTTGCCCTTTGTCAATGTAAGGCACAGGGTGTCCATGTAGTGTCCAGGGTGTCCATGTAGTGTCCAGGGTGTCTATGTAATGCATAAGGTGTCAATGTAATGCACAGGGCACTGCTATTAAAATTAATCATTGGGAAATTTATTTTTTTCCTTATAGCTTTCAGTACCCGTAAGAGAAATAAGGATTTTGTTGTCAACATGTCTAGCCAGACAAATAAAAGTTCTTTGTGCAGTAACTTTATAGGACTAAAGTTAGGGTTAACTGGCTCCATCTGAAACATCTTGGAAGAGGAGACTTAACTTAGTAATTACCGCAAGCACCAGTTAGATTGCCTTTTTAAAAAAAATGTATAGCTTATAATGCTACAAAATTAACTAATATCTATATACATAAGAATGGAGCTACATTGTAAGTGCCCATAACAAAACTAATTTTTGAAGAAACTGCTAATGCAGAGCTGAAAAATAAAATGAAGAATTATGTTGTTAAATATTTACTGTTATGTTTAGATCAATTTTAAGATTGGCAAATACATTTATCTGGCTATGGTGTTAAATGATGAGGCTTCTGAAGGGTCAGTACTCTTTTTAGGAGCAGACAAATTAAAACACAATACAATAGTCAAAGACAGTGGAAACAAATTGTAACATTGAATTCAAGATTGTGAGTCAGTTATTCTTTTATGTCATTGTTTTTGTTTTTTTGCCAATTCTCTGCTTGACCAGACCAAATAAATACATTGTATTATTAATGATAGAAGGATTAAAGACCAAAGAAATAATGACAATTGATTCAATGCTGTATCACAGTGCAATCCCCCATTGAAATACAAACATTCAGTAAACACAATAGTATGCCATTTTGATACAATAAAACGTCAGCTTAAAGAACCCTTCGTAATTAAAATATCCAATTTGCTTATTTCCTGTGATACATAAATTTATACAATATTTGGTGTGCATAAATATTAGCAAATAAAGACTGGTAAAAATGAACATAACACATATGTTAACCAAATAGAAATTGTAGAAACCCACTAAAAGCACACAGTTGGACCAACAACAAAAAATGTTATAAATATGTGTATAATTTATAATGTATGAAACACGTGGTGAGATGCACATACACTCATGACACATTCAACATTAAATCTAATTCAGATGTGAACATTTATATTACTCTTTGGTTGCAGTGGATTAATTATTCAAACTAGCATGTTAACATGATGCACACAGTGGATCTGTAAGTACAAGAGCACGTTCCTGTCAGTCACTGGTCCTTCATCTACAGTAAGTGCATTCATCGTCTGCATAAGTGTAAAGAGATGGGGGGGGGGGTGTCTGCACTTCCAAGAATAGAGTGTGTGACAATCCATTCATAATAAAGTGACTACCCAATAGTGCATTCTCAAACTTTCCAAGCTCAAATATAAACAACAATATAACATATTTGGTAGGGAACTTGTGGAATAAAACTACAAACGAGCTAAATCATCACAAGGATTTAATTACTGTTACTCAATTTTTATGATTCAATTATAAGTAAAGTACATAGTTTGAGAAAAAATTGTCCTGTGAATTTGAAGCAATGTGTTTTTTAAAAACTCATTATATTTTTTAAAAAATCTAATATTGAAAAAGAGACAGAAACGTGTGCAGAAATTCTTACCACAGATGAAAAGATAAGTGGGGAACATTCGGATTTTGAGCAGTGTTTTTTTTTTTTACAAAAACATTTCTTGGTCTGTTTGTGCATTTATAGGACATCCAGCAGCAACAAGTTATTTTAAATACAGGGCATACCTACTAACAACACTTTTTAAGAGTACACCATAAGAGATTTATTAACAATTTACAATAAACCAGCATGATTTAAGTTTAAGAAGTTTTCATTCCCAAAATTTTACCAAGGTGGCATGGATTAAAATGACTTTTGCAGACCTGTTAACTCTTACGATTTTGGCGTACAATGTACGATTTTGAGGTGTTAACATGTATACTGTATGTTTATTTTTTTCTATAAATATAAGGTATTGAACGATTTTGTGATAATATTGTACGATTTTTAGAGTCTGAGGGTAAACAGGTCTGCTTTTGTTTGCCAATGGTTGAAAAACGTGGAAAATATTTTCATGCACAAAGTTGATGCTAACCCGTAACCAAAAAAAAATTTTTAAATTATGGATTTCCTAACTTTATAACATTAATAAACAATTTTTTTTGTCTATTTGGTTTAGTTCAGATATGGCAAATATAAGTGTAGAGGTTATGTCCCTTTTGTACTAAAAAAAATTAATGTTCTATATACTTAAACTCTTCGGATAGCCATTAAACAAATAAATCGATGTTTTAGCAGTTAAAATAAATGTTAGAGCTCGGTCTCTGACAATAATTAAAATAATGGAAGTTAAAGCTACATAACAAATAGCCCTAAATATATTTTTTCATCTCTTCAATTCATTTTGTCCATAATTCGTTTTTAAGATATGAAAATATTCATAATAAAAAGTAACACTTCTGATATGACAATTTCAAATAGGTACACACTGGCAAATTTGGCCAAAAATGTTTTAAACTAATGAAGAATAAAATGTTGCATAACAGTTTGACAATTTCTTTGAACATGGGCTTGTAGGTCAACACAGGTCATTTCCTGTCTGTTTAATTAGGCCAATTAAGCCAATTATGATAGGGGGTGTTAAAATTTAAAATGTCATTAAATAACTTAATCATAGTTATTATTTTTAAATACCAGTTACAACATCAAACCTTTGCACATTCGCCAGTAGTTGATTGCAGCAAGGTAGTTTATCAGAATCAAGAGGAAACAAATGATAAAGCTGCATTTAAAGTACATAATCCAAGATATACTGAAATGAATGGTGAACTATTTCTGTAGAGTTGGAAGCTAATGAAACTCATGCAATGCTGTTTGGTGGCATTTAATAATCATGCAACAGTAAGCAACAGGCCAAAAAGTGTACATTTTAACCTACCCTATCTTCTGTATAAATTTTCGGAATGTATGTATCAGAAATAAGCTATGATGAGGATAGATGAACTGGACTTCATCCAGAGAAGAGTGGGCAGATTTATATATATATATATATATATATATATATATATATATATATAACATAAA
>CAXITT010000520.1:303078-323109 GCA_964033795.1 Lymnaea stagnalis | reverse complement strand
AAAAAAATATATATATATATATATATATATATATATATATATATATATATATATATATATATATATATATATATATATATATATGTATTTAAAATGTCCTCTCCCTTCGAGTTGCTTTGTCAATGATGATAAGAAAAACTGTATTCAAATGGTTAACAAAAAAATTAAAAATTCAGATCTTCAGTTTTTTCCATGTTTCTGTTGCGACATGTAAACAATCGAATGGCACTTATTTCAGTTTAAGTATACAATATAAACAAGAGAATAATCATAGTTATAATAATAAAGTGTTGTTTTTTTTTGTGTTTTTTTTTTAAAAAGGTGCACAGTAAGAATATATTTTACATTGAAGTATAGAAATGAGCATTCATTATTAAAAAATTATTTAAATTAACCGTCATTGTCTAAGTCAAAAAAATTTATCAATGAATTGTATATCAAAATAAAATGTCAAGTTCTGTCATGATATATTTAGATCAAGCATTCATTCCCTTGTCCATCATCAGCAGAAAAAATTTGCATTAATCATGCACTGACTTCACCTCATATAATTTACCGATAACCTTTCCAAAACATGGTCCACATAAATTGCCGCCCAATCTTCAGTTGACACAAAATGGCTGGTGTGAGTAAGGCTAGGAGAATCAGATGCAGGACAGCAGTTTGGGAAACTGTTGTTCCAGGTCTGAATGCTGTCATGGTGACTGGTTTTCTATTTCCAAACATTAAACATCAACAAGGTGTACATTAATTATAAATGATATGAAATTCATCGCCCAGCTGCTTTCATTAATAAAACTAAAAAAAACGTCCAGAGGTTATAGGTCAATCCCTGGTACAGCACAAGCAAAACTATAAATAAGAAAGCAAGGTAATCAAGCATTGTGAGAGGACCAATTAAAAATAGGGTTAAAAATTGAAGCATTACATAAATTGTACACCCTTAAAAATTTATACCAATCATAATGTTAAAATTAATGATAGCCAAAGTTACAATACCATTATTAGCTAACTTCTTCATTAGTTTAGACAAAAAAAAAAATAAAATTTTGGCACAATCAATAATTTATTAGTTTAAAAAGATCAAATGGAGACACCCCACTAAGTGAAATCAAAATATTTAGACAACAAATGTCCAAAGTTGCATAATGACAATGCAAAAAAGGCTGACACAGAATCTATTATGAAGCTTCTACCATGTGAATAAATGTTTATCAAATTTTTCTGATGAAAAAAATGTATCAACTACAGAGAATTTTTTTTTGTTCAAAAGTAGCCATGGCTAATTGAATCTATGAATACTCATGGGGCATAGCTTGATCTCAAAAGATTGTAACTAAGTGATACCAATCTTTATTAGAGTGCAACGCCCTTAGAGCACACATAAATGTTATGTTAAGCCCCCCCCCCCCCTCCGACATCCTTTTTCCCTTGTTAGTTCATGGCCTGCCCCTATAATTTTGGTTTTCTCAAAATCAATTAAAGATAATAAAAGAAAGAAAGAGGAAATAAAGCATTCTCCATCTCCATTGGAAAACTTAATTAAAATTATGAATACTCATGGGGCATAGCTTGATCTCAAAAGATTGTAACTAAGTGATACCAATCTTTATTAGAGTGCAACGCCCTTAGAGCACACATAAATGTTATGTTAAGCCCCCCCCCCTCCGACATCCTTTTTCCCTTGTTAGTTCATGGCCTGCTCCTATAATTTTGGTATTCTCAAAATCAATTAAAGATAATAAAAGAAAGAAAGAGGAGATAAAGCATTCTCCATCTCCATTGGAAAACTTCATTAAAAAATATTGATGGGTAATTTGTGTGAGTGGGGAGGTTTTTTTTTGGGGGGGGGTGGGGGTGGATGGGATACACTAATGTATGTATGTATGTAGATAAATAAATAATAAGGTTAAAATCTGTACACACCCTTTGCTTGGAAAAACTTGATCATATGAAGGAAAATGAAATTTCCATATTAATTCATGACAGGGCAGATACATCTGTTTCTGTTGGCCTATAATTTATATCCCAGGGAACAAATAGTGAATCCATGGCCCAGTTCTCAGGTGAACTAACAAATGTCATTGAAAATATTGCTCCGGTCTTTATTGATATGCATCACAGATATTGTTTTAGCATATATATTTTTATAGGTAAATGCTGTGCTTTTGTGTGTATTTCAGAAAATTTGGTTTTCAATGATTTCACAGAAGGGTTTCAATCTCAGCCTTCAAGCCAAGACCATGGCCTTGATCAATAGCATAGGAAAAAAAATGACCATAAGAATGTGTTATAAATAAACATGTAAAACAGTGTGTATATATAAACTGATCACAAAAGATGTTAAACATTTCTTCAAAAGCACACACATTATTGTTCAGAAAAGTTTGTTTCTAATACTTTCCATTTAACTTTAAAAAAAAAAAGAAGTGCCTTGCAAAAAATAAATATTATAATGTAATGAAATTTGAAAAGATCCTTTATTATAAGCTCTTCATTGGGAGATCTGTAACCTTTGACCCTTTAACCAGGTTTGTTAAGCGCCAGTCTTAGGTAAATACTTATCCTCAGCTACTTTCAATTCGTCATCTTTGGTCAGGCGGAAAAGTTCCTTCACTGTGGCAATCTGATTTTAAAGAGGGAAAAAAAATGTGTGAGGGATAAAAATATTTATTAATGAGCATTTACATGGTGAGTCAGTCTTGTGTGAAATAAGTTACTCGGATCACTACTACTTGAATCTACTGTATAGGAAGGATACAATTTAGAAACAATCCAAAAAATGCTTTTATGTTCACAATTAAGTCTATAGGGATAATTATTAGGACAAAAGATACATCTGTTTCTGTAGGAAGTAATGTCGGTAATATTTATATATATAATGTGCTTTGCTGGAATATATTCAATCTAATCATTTATTTTCAAGGGATACATTAGTTTCAGAGTCAAATATGACATGTTTTTCCAGCGATGTAATGGTTTATATTTTAGTGCAGCTAGATTGTTAAAGGCCCAGAATTCAGTAATTTATAAAATATTCTATTCTAATAATTTCCCTTTTTACAAGAAAGAAAGAACCTTTGTCACTGTTAATTTTAGTGCTCAATGATTCTCAAAATGTTTATATTAAAATAAAATTATAAAATCCTTGCCTAAAAATGTTTACTAAATTATTGGTTATAATAAAAAAATAAAGGAAGATTTTAACATCTAGAAAAGTGCCAGCGTTACTTGTAAATTATGAGATTACAATGTTTGAGTGCAAGATGTTGCCGTGTAAGTTGACAGCTAGAATTTACTGCACAGAAACCAAGACTCACTTTCTTCTCAACCCCAACTGTGCTCTGTTCTTTGTAAATCTGAGCCGTCAACTCCTGCATAGCTTTGACTGAAGCCCTGATAGAGTGATTGGCCCATATCACCATGGAAACCTTCTCGTCCCTCCAAACTTGCATGGGTGTCTTGTAGTAGGTAGTAGGCACTAGAACAACTGGTCCCTGGTTGGGATGAAGAGAGTAGACATTTTATAAGCTGAATTCTACAGGAAGACCGGCATGTTGGCTATCAAGAACTCTACAGGAAGACCAACATGTTGGCTATCAAGAACTCTACAGGAAGACCAACATGTTGGCTATCAAGAACTCTACAGGAAGACCAACATGTTGGCTATCAAGAACTCTACAGGAAGACCAACATGTTGGCCATCAAGAGTTACAAAATAGTTGTGTACAACAAAAAGTTGGAAGTAACATAGAACCACATATTTTACCCATATACACTAAAGTGCGTGTGTGGGGGGGGGGGCGAAGGGGGGGTTGTTTATCGCACTAAGAGATTTGACAGTCATTGAATCTTACCAACAGCTCCCCTCATTGAAATTAGAACACATATTTTATAATCAGTTGGGGGGGGGGGGGGGGTTTATATCAATTTGACAGTTACGTGTCTTTTTAAACCTGATAATTCACATATTATATATTTACAAAATAGTTTTAGCATCAAGGATGACCTATTGATCATGGTTGTAATAACCATAAAAATTGTTTGTTCTGTTAAGATAAAGACACTATTTTTTTTTAAAGCTCAAATAAAAAAAATTCACGAGGGAAAAAAACCAACTTTTCTGTGCTAAAGAATTATGGATTTTAAAAAAAAACTTTTGAAATCCCCTGAAATCTTAAGCTTATTTCTTAAAAATTATGACCCGCTAAAAATGATCAAATAATTGAGTTGAGGACCTGTCAATATTTATTTATGAAACATCACAGTTGTAAAATCTGCTTCCAAAATTTTAGTTCTCTTGGTTGTATGTTGCTAGGTTGAGGGATTCAAACGTTCAACAGATAAACTTAAATTCATGCCAAGTTAAATACAAAATTGCCCAAAAGTCTACCTTGTTTTGCCAGGCTTTGAGAAAATCTTTGATCTCTGTTGGCTCCGACAGCTTACTGTGCATCAGGATGGCAGTGGCCCCGGCAGCCAGGTAGGCATCAGCGCGTTTCAGGGCCTCGTCCACGCCCCAGCCGGCAATCAGAGCCTCGACTCTGGCAACTATGTTGAAGTCGGGGTCTCTTTGTGTGTCCTTCATGGCCTGCGATTAGAGAAATCTGGTTCAAGCAGGTTCATGGATCAAAAACCAATGACATAATTTAATTCAAAGGTTTTTAAGTTCATTCATCTTTTCTATTAACAACAAGATAACTATATGTTGATGAAAACTCAAACCATAATATTTTACCTGAATCTTCAGTGCAAACTCCTTGATGTCCGCAAGAGGTTGCGCCCTACCGTCCAAAAGGGAATTCGTTTTTGGAAAAAGTTTATCTTCAACTGCAGCACCTGCAATGTACAATCAGATTCCTGCAACAACCATGGCTACAGTCTGTGTGCTAGGTGATATGATTTACAGCAGCTCAACTGAGGGACTGTTCATTTGGGTCCATTAAAACTTTGTACATGAGATAGTTTTCTATTTTCAGTAAATGTACGATGCTATTTAAAGCATTTTTCTCTTTATGCAGCAAGATTGTAAAGCCACATTGATAAAGTGTGTGTGGAAATTTAAAATATAATTAATATGTAAGTGAAAATTTCAATGTAAAAGTACTAAAAACCTACAATTGAAAGTTTTTGAATAAAGTATTTTAATTTTGTTTAAATTCTCATATTTTAAAGGAAGTGTAATATATTTGACATAAACCCATTTTATAGAGACCCTAAAACAATATAATTTCAGAACCCCTGAGCAGCTTAATGATTTCATTAAGTCTTCAATTTTCTGAGCAATGGTTGCAGCATGTAGCCGAGAGGCATAAAGTAAGGTAACAAATATGCCATCTGAAGCATTACCCCATCCTGAACATCAAATCACCTACCAGCAACACCCCAAAGTTCACATCAAATCACCTACCAGCATTACCTTAAAGTTCACATCAAATCACCTACCAGCAATACCCCAAAGTTAACATCAAATCACCTACCAGCATTACCCCAAAGTTCACATCAAATCACCTACCAGCAATACCCCAAAGTTCACATCAAATCACCTACCAGCATTACCCCAAAGTTCACATCAAATCACCTACCAGCAATACCCCAAAGTTAAAATCAAATCACCTACCAGCAATACCCCAAAGTTCACATCAAATCACCTACCAGCAATACCCCAAAGTTAACATCAAATCACCTACCAGCAATACCCCAAAGTTCACATCAAATCACCTACCAGCAATACCCCAAAGTTCACATCAAATCACCTACCAGCAATACCCCAAAGTTAACATCAAATCACCTACCAGCATTACCCCAAAGTTCACATCAAATCACCTACCAGCATTACCCCAAAGTTCACATCAAATCACCTACCAGCATTACCCCAAAGTTCACATCAAATCACCTACCAGCATTACCCCAAAGTTCACATCAAATCACCTACCAGCAATACCCCAAAGTTCACATCAAATCACCTACCAGCAATACCCCAAAGTTCACATCAAATCACCTACCAGCAATACCCCTATCTTCCAGCTTGCGAATCAGTCGCCTGGCATTGTTAAAGTTGCCGTAACCCGTGTCAGCATCCACTAAGATTGGTACAGAACAGGCGTCGTTCATGAACTCTAGGACCTCAAGAACCTGCGTCCACGATGCCTCATTGCTGTCTCTGACTCCGAGCTGGGTGGCCATGGACAGGCCGCTGGCCCATATACCTTTAAAGCCTGGGAATGGGACAAAGAAACGGACTTCAGCTTTCATAACAGTCATTAAATGGTTGCTGACATTATCTGACTACACCATGAGCCAAAAGACAGAAACAGGTGGTCAGGATGTTAGTATGGGAAAATTGTTCCGAGTCTGGTTGCAGTCTGGTTGCGGTAATGTTTTATTTATATCACAAGCCCAGCTATAGTTTGATCTGTGCATATTCACATCACAAGCAATAGTGACCTAAAATCATAATAATGACCCACAATCACAATGGTGACCCACAATCCCAATAGTGATCCACAATCCCAATAGTGGCCCACAATCCCAATAGTGATCCACAATCCCAATAGTGATCCACAATCCCAATAGTGGCCCACAATCCCAACAGTGACCCACAATCCCAATAGTGGCCCACAACCCCAATAGTGGCCCACAATCCCAATAGTGATCCACAATCCCAATAGTGATCCACAATCCCAATAGTGGCCCACAATCCCAATAGTGATCCACAATCCCAATAGTGATCCACAATCCCAATAGTGGCCCACCATCCCAACAGTGGCCCACAATCCCAACAGTGACCCACAATCCCAATAGTGACCCACATTCCCAATAGTGACCCACAATACAATCAGTGATCCACAATCCCAATAGTGATCCACAATCCCAATAGTGACCCACAATCCCAATAGTGACCCACCTGCCTCCTCGGCTATACAAGCACTGATGCCACTGTGAGCCTCCATGATAAACTCCAGGTCTGAAGACAGAAGCATCTGACGGAGTTTTGTGGATTTCTGAAACAAGTTTTAAACAACCATTAGAAATCATGGATCACTTAGATTCTATAGTGTTACCTCAGAGGTCCACCGTTACAAATCATGGATCTCTTAGATTCTACCGTGTTACCTCAGAGGTCCACCATTACAGATCATGGATCTCTTAGATTCTACCGTGTTACCTCAGAGGTCCACCGCTACAGATCATGGATCTTTTAGATTCTACCGTGTTATCTCAGAGGTCCACCGTTACAAATCATGGATCTCTTAGATTCTACCGTGTTACCTCAGAAGTCAACCATTACAAATCCTGGATCTCTTAGATTCTACCGTGTTACCTCAGAGGTCGACTGTTACAAATCCGGGATCTCTTAGATTCTATTGTGTTACCTCAGAGGTCCACCATTACAAATCATGGATCTCTTAGGTTCTACCATGTTACCTCAGAGGTTCACCATTACAAATCATGGATCTCTTAGATTCTACCGTGTTACCTCAGAGGTCCACCATTACAGATCATGGATCTCTTAGATTCTACTGTGTTATATGTGCAAGGCATTCTATGAAACCAAAGGTTTCCCATTAAATATAGAAGAAACTTAAATTTTCATTTATTTTTTTTTCTTCCAATTTCTGAAAAGATTTTCTGCGCAGACTTTGTGTGCGTAATGGAATTGAAGAAATGTTAAGAAAATTATTTTCTAGTTTTTGGCGCGGTTAAACTCGTCTTCGAAAGAAATACTTTTTCAAAAAGTTATTTATTTATTTTTTTCCCCCCTCCTTTTCAGTATCAAAATTTTAATCTGTTAATTTTCATTTAAAAAAAAAAAAAAAAATTTTTTTTTTTTTTTTTAAAAAGTTTTTTTTTTATTTTTTTCCCCCCTCCTTTTTAATATAAAAATTTTAATTTTTTAATTTTAATTTAAAAAAAAAAAAAAAAATTTTTTTTTTTTTTTTTAAACAACGAATGCTAACAATATCCCAGCTATGGTGGCTTAACAGGGGTCAAACTAAAAAGAAGAACTTAACGTCTGCTTGCCGACCGTTGATCAGAGTGTCATTCCCAAAATGCCCTACCCCAAGAACTTCCGCCTTCTTATTCCAAAATCCTTCAGTTAGGACCGACAGTTATTGTAAGCAAATGGGTCGTTTTTTTGTTTGTTTTTTTTAATAGTTTTTTTATTTTTATTTTTAAATCGCCATTTCTTATTTCCGTATCACTCACCACCACCTCCCCCCCCAACCCAACTCGCTAGACCCAGGATACTGGAACTGTAACTCTGTGTCGTCAACTCATGCGACCTTTCAGGTCAGCACTGGAAGACTCAATCGACTGAACGAAGGTGTCACGTGTGTCAACAAACCAATGACGCTTTATACAAGATGGAAATGCGAGGAGAGAGTAAGTCTTTAAAAAAATAAAGGGGTCTCCACGCTGCCATCATAAAGATCTCATTTCAATTTTTTTGCCTGCTCAGGTCTCGCGTGAAAAAAAACCAAAACAAACCTGTGTTTTGCAATAAAGGACACCCCAATAACAGTGTTTAACTTCAAAACAGCGCCCCGTCTAGCACTGCCCCCCCCCACACACACACACAATCCTTTCTGAACACCCACACCATCCTTTCTGAAGCGTTGTCCCCCCCCCCCCCAACCTCCCCAAAGCCCTGAATAAGGGCAATAACCACTCAGGCCATGGTCAACAATGAGGGGCCCTGAACTTTCAAAAAAAATCTACTATTTGCTAAAAGCTAAAGATGATTGGCAACACGGCCCAGCATGTCCTATGAACTATTCGGCCAAGAACACATCCGACCTTAAAAAATACCTTCATTAACGGATTCAAGAATCTTTGTTGGAAAAAAAAATGATGAAAATGTTTCACCTCCACCTCGGTGATGGATGTTACTTCCTAATTGGAATCTGCTTATTATGTGTGGACAGACAGGAATGACAAGATTAGGCGAGTCCGTTGATGGCACTTTTGATGACATTGATGTCATGTGTGATGGCGGAAAGTCGTAATGGCTTGTTCCCATCATTTTGTCTCACTTGTTGATCCTTTTCAACTTGTATCTTCCTATTTAAACGATTAATGTCAAAGCAACAATCAGAATTCCTCAATGTGTTCTTTAATGACCAAGATTTGAATATGATCAATCAAAGGGAGGTCAAAATGACACGCAGCACTGCCGGGGATTATGGTCCTGTCTGCCACTGAAAGAAGAAGACGACGTCACATTCCTGGCAAGATGGGGGAATATCATGCTGTTTACACCAGGGCGAGGACCGAAAGATATTTTAAAAATGTTGTTTACCAGCGTACTCACCCAGAAGTCCCAAATCTAAATAACTCACAAGTCCCTGATATGACTAAGGGACTTCACTGAATTTATTTTCTTTTTTTTTTTCCACTAGGGAAATAATTTAATTTAGATTTCTTGTGTTCAAATTGTTTTAGTTGAAAAATGTGGACTTTATTCAAATATATATATCTATTTATGTGCTGAAAATGTATATGTACAATGCAATCAAAAAACATTACCAATTGTTTGGATACAAGGATATTATCTTATAATATTGGCTAGACGGGGCACCTGCAACCACACTGAAGAATTGCTTTATTATGTGGACACACGTGTCACAATGGGAATGATAAACATTCTTATGCCCCAAAAGTCTAGCTAGAGTGATAGTGATAGTCACTGGTCTAGAGTGATAGTGATAGTCACTGGTCTAGAGGGATAGTGATAGTCACTGGTCTAGAGGGATAGTGATAGTCACTGGTCTAGAGGGATAGTGATAGTCACTGGTCTAGAGGGATAGTGATAGTCACTGGTCTAGAGGGATAGTGATAGTCACTGGTCTAGAGGGATAGTGATAGTCACTGGTCTAGAGGGATAGTGATAGTCACTGGTCTAGAGGGATAGTGATAGTCACTGGTCTAGAGGGATAGTGATAGTCACTGGTCTAGAGGGATAGTGATAGTCACTGGTCTAGAGGGATAGCAACAAGTCATGACGTAAAAGGAGTATCTAAAGCTGACGAAGAAAGACAAATAGTCATGAAGGTGCTAATAGAAAAGATAAACCCCTTTTTTTCCCCACGTGCCAAACACGTTAAATGGAAGGCCATCAAAGAAAATGAAGAAAAAAATCCAGTAGAAAATTTACCTTAACACCGGTTTCCACTGCATAGCGGCGGCGTTGACAGGACGAGCAAGGGGCAGTAACCTCGGCTGAAAGGGAGAGAAATGTCATAGGTTATCACATGCATAGACCACGCATCATCCTAGTGAATTATTGAAACTTAAAATCACCGGTTCACCAACTTTTGGGGTGGCGACACTTTTGACGGAAGTGTCTAGGGCAGTGGTTCTCAACCTTTTTAGTGACACGACCCTTTTTATACAGTTTCTGGTGTCGTGGTGACCCCCAGCCACACAATTATTTTCGTTGCTACTTCATAGCTGTAAGGATATGTGTTTTCAGATGGTCTTAGGCGACCCCTGGTCCCGCGACCCCCAAGGGGGTCGAGACCCACAGGTTGAGAACCGCTAGTCTAGGGTGACACCTCAATCATTACATTGTTGGTACACGGTTCTTCTTCTTTTTCTATATCTTAAGGGCCCACGATCAATTTATTGATCATTTTGGCTCCTATGCATGTAGATGGGATTTGCAATGTTTCTGTTCGTGGTGTTGATGAGGAAATTTAACTGATTTCCAGTGCCACTCTGTGAGGGAGTCATCCACTAGGGGGTTGAAGGCTTGAGGCAATAGACACAAATGTGTCTAGTGTTGTCGCCTCAACCGTTCCTTTTAAAAGATTGTTCCAGTCCCTGATTGTCTTGGGCAGGAATGAGCAGTTCCTCTACTGGCTTCTTGCTGGTATGAGCCTGAATTGCCTGTCATGGCCTCGTCGCTGTCTATGGGGGAGAGGGACGAGTTTCTGTTTAATACTGGAACAGTGGACCAGCACATTATTTATCTTTTACATCATGGAGAGCCCGGATTGTCGCCGTCGTTCCTCCAATGGTGACCAGCCCATTGTGTACACACAATCAAATAATTTGTCTTCACATACAAAACATACACTTCTGTGTCGTTTTCATCTCGGGCTACATGCACACCTGCCTGTGCACTGTAGACACAATAAATAATTTGTATTAACATACCCAAAAAACACCATATACCTCTACATCTTTCACAACCAAAAAATTGCCAGATAAACATCTGGTACAACATACACATCCCGTGCTACATGCACATCCCGTGCTACATGCACATCCGTGCAACATGCACATCGCGTGCTACATGCACGCCACGCCCAACGCACCGATTCACGGTGCGTGTTAATATTTAAACCTCGCTCTGTGTTAGGCACATCAAACTTATGTTTTTCTCTACGAACGGCTTCGGCAGTATGACAACCTAAGTCTATCAAATGGATATCAAACTTTATCGAACGGGCAAAGAGTAAAGGTACATAGCAGTAAAAAAAAACAACTAAGCCTTGACAATAGCCAATAAAATCTATATTGATTCCAACTCTCTGCAGACAGGTGGTGACTCCTGGCGGACAGGGCAATGTATTCACAAGGTATCGGTACACAGTGTAGGCTCTATCACTGTAGTGCAAGAATTAAATCCATACTCATGAACATTAGGGGTCCAACATATTGGGGGTCAAACATCTTGGGGATATAACATCCTGGGTTATAAATTCTTGGGTATCGATCTCGTATGATTTCAGGCAAAGATTTCAGGCACAGATTTCAGTTCCCTTTTATCCCGTCGTATGTCGTATGTGATTTCTTTAGAAGCTTGATAAATGTGACTTCTCTAGTAGCTTGAGAAATGTGACTTCTCTAGTAGCCTGAGAAATGCGACTTCTCTATAGTAGCTTTGGAAAAGAGTCTCCTCGCGGGCTGCGGACCACGAGCGACTGCTACTCTGCAATAGTATCTTATTTAATTGAACTCTTGCGGGCCCGATAGATTAGGTCGGTGGACCGCCGAGCTTTTCGGGCCCGGTGTGACCACAGGGTTCATTGACCGCTCATTGCTGGTGTCGTGGTGATGGACGACCAGGTAACAGCTGGACTTAACCAGGACAACACCTGTGGGTGACAACAACCCCGTGTGGGTGACATTATGTTCACGTCCAGTGTTTCTCTACTTTCATGTCATTTGCGCTTTTTTTTTTCAATCATCGACTTTCTAAACGGGTGAAAACTTATTGAGGATGGATGGGATGCATTCTAGTTGCCAGGTGTGTGTATGGGGTGCATTCTAGTTGCCAGGTGTGTGTATGGGGTGCATTCTAGTTGCCAGGTGTGTGTATGGGGTGCATTCTAGTTGACAGGTGTATGTATGGGGTGCATTCTAGTTGCCAGGTGTGTGTATGGGGTGCATTCTAGTAGCCAGGTGTGTGTATGGGGTGCATTCTAGTTGCCAGGTGTGCACAACTTCTTTACACGATGTCATAAAAAAGTGTGTTTGAATGTTTCTGATGGGGGCGGTGGACATACACGAAGACACGATCTAGGGGAGATAAAACATTTAGATCAATGGGGACAACTCTATTCTGATTGTGTCACACCCTCCCCCCCCCCCTCAAACTATCAATTTTGTATTTTAACCACCTTATAGTGTCAACCTTTCTCAGTAAGTAGAGAAACCAAAATGCTATTTGTGATTAGAATTAACAAAGTCAACAGTGAGACTGAAAGGTTTAAAGAGTCATTAGTGAGATTGAAAAGGTTAGGGAGCCAATAGTGAGATTGAAAAGGCTAGGGAGTCAGTAGTGAGACTGAAAGGTTTAAGGTGTCAGCAGTGAGACTGAAAGTTTTAAGTTGTCAGTAGTGAGACTGAAAGGTTTAAGGTGTCAGTAGTGAGACCGATTGGTTTAAGGTGTCAGTAGTGAGACTGAAAGGTTTAAGGTGTCAGCAGTGAGACTGAACGGTTTAAGGTGTCAGTAGTGAGACTGAAAGGTTTAAGGTGTCAGTAGTGAGACTGAAAGGTTTAAGGTGTCAGTAGTGAGACTGAAAGGTTTAAGGTGTCATTAGTGAGACTGAACGGTTTAAGGAGTCAGTAGTGAGACTGATTGGTTTAAGGTGTCAGTAGTGAGATTGACAGGTTTAAGGTGTCAGTAGTGAGACTGAAAGGTTTAATGTGTCAGTAGTGAGACTGAACGGTTTGAGGTGTCAGTAGTGAGACTGAAAGGTTTATGGTGTCATTAGTGAGACTGAACGGTTTAAGGAGTCAGTAGTGAGACTGATTGGTTTAAGGTGTCAGTAGTGAGACTGAAAGGTTTAAGGTGTCAGTAGTGAGACTGAAAGGTTTAAGGTGTCATTAGTGAGACTGAACGGTTTAAGGTGTCAGTAGTGAGACTGAAAGGTTTATGGTGTCATTAGTGAGACTGAATGGTTTAAGGTGTCAGTAGTGAGACTGAAAGGTTTAAGGTGTCAGTAGTGAGACTGAAAGGTTTAAGGTGTCAGTAGTAAGACTGAACGGTTTAAGGTGTCAGTAGTGAGACCGATTGCTTTAAGGTGTCAGTAGTGAGACTGAAAGGTTTAAGGTGTCAGCAGTGAGACTGAACGGTTTAAGGTGTCAGTAGTGAGACTGAAAGGTTTAAGGTGTCAGTAGTGAGACTGAAAGGTTTAAGGTGTCAGTAGTGAGACTGAACGGTTTAAGGTGTCAGTAGTGAGACAGAAAGGTTTAAGGAGCCCACTTGTGGAAACGATAAAAGAGCAACAATTACATTTGACGTCATTTGACACACATCTAATCAAATTCAGACAGAACGTCATCTCCAACACATCTAATGACAAAGGTGAGTGATGGCGCCCAGTGCATGGAGGCGCAACAGTGCGGTCAGACAGAACGTCATCTCCAACACATCTAATGACAAAGGTGAGTGATGGCGCCCAGTGCATGGAGGCGCAACAGTGCGGTCAGACAGAACGTCATCTCCAACACATCTAATCACAAAGGTGAGTGATGGCGCCCAGTGCATGGAGTTTCAACAGTGCGGTCAGACAGAACGACGTCTAGTTTTGTTCAAACAAATTCAATCATTTTAACTTCAGGATGTGAAATACTTGACGTGTGTGTGCTTTCCCGGTCTAGATTGACAATGTGAATGACCAGACACAAGTCTTTTGACACCGGCACGTTCATTTAACCCACCGAACCCGGCCCCTTACAAAATTATTATTAAAAAAATAGGTCCAAAAAAAAACGCTTGACCTACATTGAAAGAATTGCGGGTATTCAGGATATCCGATGTGTGCAGTTAACAGGTCAGGTGAGGTCAGTGGGCTCATTCATAGGTGATTATATAATCATACGTGTTCAGGTAACCGTGGGTGGTGTGCAAGTTGTTGTCGAACATTGGTGCCGTTGCACTGACGACTTCCCTGTGCAGCAGACGAGACATTATCTACCCCCCACCCTTTCTCAGCTGAGGGCCGGAGTAGAACTACGGCTACGGTAACTTAGGTGTGACCTAATGAGTAGAACTACGGCTACGGTAACTTAGGTGTGACCTAATGAGTAGAACTACGGCTACGGTAACTTAGGTGTGACCTAATGAGTAGAACTACGGCTACGGTAACTTAGGTGTGGCCTAATGTAGATATAGCTTATCCTAGATGTAGCCTGTTGTAGACATAACATATCCTAGATGTAGCATATTGTAGACACAGCAAACAGCCTATCCCAGATGTAGCCTACTGTAGACACACCCTATCCTAGATGGCCTATTGTAGACATAGCCTATTGTAGACGTAGCGTATCCTGGACCAAGCCTATTGTAGACATAGCCTATTGTAGACACACCCTATCCTAGATGGCCTATTGTAGACATAGCCTATTGTAGACGTAGCGGATCCTAGACGTAGCCTGTTGTAGACATAGCCTATTCTAGATGTAGCTAATCCTAGAAGCAGAAATCCATTGGGTGCTTAACTGCCTTATGTACATGACTCCTGTACTGAAGTCATGGTTGGGAGACAGTAATGAATGGCTTCGTCCCGTAACTTAGTGCAGGATGATCTTTACATGACTCCTTTACTGAAGTCATGATTGGGAGACAGTAATGAATGGCTTCGTCCCGTAACTTAGTGCAGGATGATCTTTACATGACTCCTTTACTGAAGTCATGATTGGGAGACAGTAATGATTGGCTTCGTCCCGTAACTTAGTGCAGGATGATCGTTACTTCGTACCAGTTTGTCACGTCACTTTTCTATTGTGGCGAGCAGATCTTCTTAGAGCTAGGGGTTGACAGGTTGACAGGTCAATGAAAGCAATGCCTGCGTGTACCAGGAGTTGATGATAGGTGTATTGGTACACTCGATAAGAGCATTGCAGCAGGATCTATCGGGTCATTTGTGCCGAACAGGAACTAAGGAATACATTTGGAAGTAAAGTCGCGGATATCTTGATTGAGGTAAGTACGGTAACAGTTATTGGATTAGGAATTCTTCTCCAGGTGTGACGCAATGTTTGCAAACGGGTCGAATTTCTCTTCCCCCTCCCCCCCCCCCCAACCGGGCTGTGACACAATTGAAATCGAGGGCGGGCTGTCCCGCGGTGCCACTGGTTTATTTCTGCAATCATCAAGAGCTTGTCTAATGTGTGTGTGTGAAGCACCTCGTGTGGCTTTTTTCCAGTGCATGAATCTCTGACTTTGGCCCCCGCCGACGGTGCACGAGTTCAGTGGTGACATTACGACACGGTCGTGAACGCGACCTCAGAGGGGAGATAACAAGTCGTTTCATGGTGATACGTTAGGGGTTATCGGACTTGAACTGTTAAACTATAACGTCCCATTCAGGGGTGCACCGTCCGGCTGGCTACTTATGTCCCTCACACCCGAATGGCTACTTTGGTCCACAACTGCAACCACATGTGTACTTTAGTCCACTACTGCAACCACGTGGCGACTTTAGTCCATTACAACCACGTGTTTCCCTTAGTCCACTAGTACACCCACATGAGTGTCTTTCGTCTTCTACTACAACCACGTGGCTTAATTAGTCCACTACTACAAACACATGGCTACTTTGGTCCACCATTACAACCACGTGGCTACTTTAGTCCACTAAACCCACATGACTACTTTGGCCATGTACAACTATAATATAACTACCAAACTCCATTGACTACTCTAAGCACGTGCCTACTTTGGTGTCCTACAAACATATGGCTACTTGAGCCCCCTTTTTCACGCACCTCGCTTTTGCTATTTTAACCCCCCCCCACCCACCCACCTTTACGGTTGTTTCGGAGCCCAAGAAAGCTCCACCTACATATTATGACGGGACCCCGGATGTGACGTAGAATTCTGCCTGAATTATTTCACTTACTACTTGACCTCAAGAAAGTGTTGTTCTTTGTAGTTGATAATTTGGTTAGTTTTATCAGATGACAAGTCTAGGGCAGATCACATCGCCTATGATTTCCCTTTAAATAGTTCGTTACACCAGGATCCAACTCTCAGACCCAAATATCTTGAGCTCCTTTCTCCAACCAACCCCCCCCCTCGTTGGTTGTTTCTATTTGTTGTATCTCTATATATATTAGGCCAGAAAACTAGGACAAGAAGACGACGACGACGCAGGCTATATATTATAGATACGCCAGAGTAAGCAAGACGCAGGCAAACCCTCCCTTCCCTTGCCTGCCCATCGTTGGTCTCGAGACATGCGCACTGCGGTGGAGCTACCGCCCCCCCCCTCCTGCACCACCCTCGCTTGCCAGCCATGCGCACACCCAAACAAGCTCGCGAGTATGCAAGCCACGGGTCGGCTATATATTTATATAGTTCATGGGCGTGAAATAAAAAATGTGCAGTGTCGTATCATGAAAAAAAAAGGGGGGGGGGAGGGGTGTAGCAAAACTGGCATTCTTAATTGTGCGTAACTTGAGTTCACGTTTTTGTCAAGTAACTTTAGTAGATGTGAAGTTCACGCATTGCTGTCGCCAATGTTTGGCGGGCTATATCTAGTTTGTATTAATACATGCTACCAGTCAATCAAGCTGTGCCACGCCCACGAGGACAGATGTCCCCACTCTTCATTAAACAAAACTTGGCCAAACGCGAGTGGTTGGGAAAAGATGTGGGAGAAATCGACCGGCGTAGGCGTGTGGCAGTGTCTGTCGTTACAGAGAGTGTGGCGGTGTCTGTCCTTACAGAGAGTGTGGATGGTGTCTGTCGTTACAGAGAGTGTGGATGGTGTCCGTCGTTACAGAGAGTGTGGATGGTGTCTGTCGTTACAGAAAGTGTGGATGGTGTCTGTCGTTACAGAGAGTGTAGATGGTGTCTGTCGTTATAGAGAGTGTGGATGGTGTCTGTCGTTACAGAGAGTGTGGATGGTGTCTGTCGTTACAGAGAGTGTGGATGGTGTCTGTCGTTACAGAGAGTGTGGATGGTGTCTGTCGTTACAGAGAGTGTGGCGGTGTCTTACGGTAAAGAGAGTGTGGTGGTGTCNGAGAGTGTGGATGGTGTCTGTCGTTACAGAGAGTGTGGATGGTGTCTGTCGTTACAGAGGGTGTGGATGGTGTCTGTCGTTAGAGAGTGTGGATGGTGTCTATCATTACAGAGAGTGTGGCGGTGTCTGTAGTTACAGAGAGTGTGGATGGTGTCTGTCATTACAGAGAGTGTGGATGGTGTCTGTCGTTACAGAGAGTGTGGATGGTGTCTGTCGTTAGAGAGTGTGGATGGTGTCTATCATTACAGAGAGTGTGGCGGTGTCTGTAGTTACAGAGAGTGTGGATGGTGTATGTCGTTACAGAGAGTGTGCATGGTGTCTGTCGTTACATAGAGTGTGGATGGTGTCTGTCGTTACAGAGAGTGTGGATGGTGTCTGTCGTTAGAGAGTGTGGCGGTGTCTGTCATTATAGAGAGTGTCGTGGTGTGACCAGAAAGTGAAAACACTTGTATGGCATTGGAGTCGGGAACAAATCAAGCACACTAATTAGTGTTTCGTTGTACCAAAGGTGGTTTACGCTTCTAAGAAATCGATACCAAAATGTAGAGTATATATATGATTCAATCGCATTGAGCTGGTGCTAATGGTTTCGTCCCCACCCCCGACCTCACCCCCAATTTTGTTACTGTAATGGATCAGCGACAGATTTCCGTGTGCCCAGAACAAGAGGCTATTCAAACGGTTGACAGGTCGCCATATTTTCCTATTAAACCAACGGTTGGGAGCTCAACACTCACGGGGGTCGTGCACGTAGCCTGTGACCCACCCACTGTAAGCACGCTACCGTGAGACCGGTGGCCCTTAGAGAGAAAACATTTGAACCACTGTCCAGGAAATGATATTCCTTGACTGAAGAGAGGTTTACTGTACGCACCGAGCCTACACGGCTCAATCTTCTGAGACGGCTCGGCGGTCTACAGGGTTCCATTGTCTACAGTCTGCACGGTTCACATGATCCTCTCTTAAATGTAAACGCGAACAACTCTCAATGCGTTGACTTGGTGCTGGGAACGTTGCTCCGTAAATCCATTCAAATACGGCCGGCCTTACGGCACTTGAACCAACAAGCTTTGCCCTTTCTCAGACTGGAAAACGTCATAGCGTACTATTTTTAGAAGGTCGGCGGACAAATATTGCTTAAAACATGGCAGCTTATAGTGTGTTCCAGCATAGCGTTCAGACGGTCTTTGTATCTAGAGTCACTGTTACATATGCCGTTCCCGCAATGGAGTCCCATTTCAGAAAAAAAGAAGAGAAAAAAAAAAATGTGTAAAGTATTTGGTAAAATAGAGTTGTAAACAAGTCTCAGGGACACTCCGCTAACATAGTAATACTGAACAGTGTTGACATTTTGTCCGCGCTGAGTACCCGGCTGATGAGTAATGATGACATCAGTTCTATTAATAGATTTCCGCCATTAAATGACCCGCCCTAGACGTCCAAATCCGTTACCCCATTTGCCTCATGAGATCTGTGGAGTTTGGCGCCGACGGCGACCTGGGGGTCGTTAGGTTTGCACCGACAGAAAATCGGGGTCGTAAAGTTTGCACCGACGGCGACTCGGAGCTTGCACCGACAAGACGTGGAGTCGTTATCACTTGGGATTGTGTGCGTGTGTGTGTGTGTCTGTGTGTTTGTGTTAATGTTTAACGTACGTCCTGGTCGGTGAATGGTTTATGAGTCGAGTTGAAACAATCAATACTAAAATAATGGGAAATTTTGGTTGTAGAGCTGTAGGCTGTAGCCTATATTATATATAGCATGTTGTACCATTTCAAGGGAAGCTTTGGTATAGAGCTGTAGGCTGTAGCCTTTATATCATGCTGTACCATTCCAACGTCATTAAGACACAAAATAACCAATTTGCAATTTGAATTCCTTTTTGAATTTTTATTTTTATTTTTTTATTTTTTTTTTTGTTGTTTTTTTTTGTTTCAAGCTGGGACGAGAAAGTCCATTCCGGTATCCAGGTAAAGGTGGGGGGTCAATTGTCTTGGATTGACATTTATGTCACATGACACAGCCCGCCCCGTCCCTCCCCCCACCCATTAAAGCAGGAAGTTCATATTTGGCTAGACTCAACATAAGCAACTTCAGAAATCGGTACTACCAACTCCTACAGGTGTCAAAACTCATTCACTGAGTACGACCGCGCCCCGGCACCCCACCCTAGAATCGTCTCAATGCGAAATTCAGGAATGAAATAATCCCCCCCCCAACCCCTTTTGCCCATTCGACGACGCAGTATTGACCAGTCCATTCATCGAGCACAGACACAGTCGCACCAGCCAGACAAAAGTGTGACAACTCACTCCAGAGAAATAGACATGTTGAGGAATTCCACTCGGATCAAACAATTTAAATAAACCTGTTATTCTCCACAACATATACAAGGTGCCGCACAACATATACAAGGTGCCGCACAACATATACAAGGTGCCGCACACCTTGTTTGGGGGACTTTTGGTATGCGTGTGTGGTTGCGGGGGACCTGGGGGGGGGGGGGATTAATTAGGGCTTTAATTTAACCATTTGGGATGTTTTA
>CAXITT010000520.1:260477-285511 GCA_964033795.1 Lymnaea stagnalis | reverse complement strand
TCCTCCCCCCCCCCCCCCCAAATCATATAATAATTTATTAATGTTTGATCGATAGAGAGCAAAATAACACAACAATAAAGATCACTAGGAGACATTTAATATCCATACTGTTCAAACTTAATTGATGGCCCACCTCACTGTCAGACTAGACACAAGGGCCAGTGGGATGGGTGGGTGGGGGGTTAGCAGTGAGACTGAGTTGCTTCATTGCTACACCTCACGGCACAGCTAGCGACACAACCCCCTCCTCCCCAATGATATTACTTGGCCAACCATGAGGCTGTGTTGGTTCATTGCTACACCTCACAGCACAGGACGCCTCCTCCTCTCCCAGTGATATAGTGCACACAAATATTCATAAAATTATCCATTGTAACCACTGAATGCATCAACGTCAAACTGAAGACAGAGAGCCACTATTCTGAAGATGTCACAAGCATGCACTGATTGTATTGTTGGCAACTGATGACATTGGACAAACGTCAGACTGAAGACAGAGAGCCACTATTCTGAAGATGTCACAAGCATGCACTGATTGTATTGTTGGCAACTGATGAAATTGGACAAACGTCAGACTGAAGAGAGAGAGCCACTATTCTGAAGATGTCACAAGCATGCACTGATTGTATTGTTGGCAACTGATGACAATGGACAAACATTAAATTATGACAATAATAACAACTGACACAGGAGGAGGTTGCGGGAGGGGGGGGGCTGCTATATACAGGGTGATGTTATGTGCTGCACATTCTGCTGTCAAACTATGAAGGAATGTTAAGTCATGGACCTCTAGTGCACTTCTGTGCTTCTGGTTAGCTTTCTGAGAACATGTGGACCATCCACATGACTTGTGTGGACCATACACACGACTTCTGTGGACCATACACAAGACTTGCATGGAACATACACAGGACTTGCGTGGACCATACACAGGAATTGTGTGGACCATACACAGGACTTCTGTGGACCATACACAAGACTTGCATGGACCATACACAGGACTTGTGTGGACCATATGCAGGACTTTAGTGGACCATACACAGGACTTGCGTGGACCATCCACAGGACTTGTGTGGACCATACACAGGACTTGTGTGGACTATCCACAGGACTTGGATTCATTCATCTAAATCTCTCCCCCCCCCAACCCCTTCCCCCTCTTCTAAATAATTACATAGACATATTCTATTATTACAATTGCAGTTTTATAAATAATATAGAAAAACAGCAACAAAATATATATATATATTTTTAATAAAATTAATCATGAACACTCTGTAATGTTACATAGCAAAATATGCATTCAACACAAAGAAACCCTGGTATCATATCAAACATTGACAACAAATAGGGAAAGATCAATTCATTGTCCAACCATTTCAAGCTGTGCTTAGTCTCTGTAGACATGTTTAAAGTTTGGATAAGACCACAAGCCTAAAACAAATTTAGAAAAATCTTAAAACAAATGGGAGAGAAATCAATACCAGCAGCTGATATTGATGAAACTGTTATTTTAACTCCCCTTGAAGCATGCCAAAGCGACCAAGGATGGTTCTCTAACTCTACACTCTACTATTTCTTAAACACAATGCTACCTTCACCCAAGCTTTCTCTTAATTTATTTAACTTATTAGAAAAACTTTTTTTTTTTTTTTTTTAAATTTTAAAGTTTCTATTTACAAAATTTAAAAAAATATTTTTCATTTCTTTTTTTGTGGATAAATGACTACCCTCCAGAAATTCTCAATTCCCAAAAGCACCAAATTTTAAAAGAATTAACACAATGATAACTTCACCCAAGCTTTCTCTTAATTTATTTAACTTATTAGAAAAAATTTTTTTTTTTTTTTTTAAATATTAAAGTGTCTATTTACAAAATTTAAAAAAATATGTTTCATTTCTTTATTTGTGGATAAATGACTACCCTCCAGAAATGCTCAATTCCCAAGAGCACCAAATTTCAAAAGAATGTTCAAGGATTATTTTCAACCAACACCTTGTGCAGTGAATAAATGGGGATGACTCATTTGTAATGAAGGGCGAACAGAAATAAGTAAACATTTTCTTTGTAGATTGATGATGTCAAGAACTATTACTCATGTAATAACAGTTCAAACAAATCAGTCAAAAATTTTAATTCACCAGGAATTTCTAGAACTTAATTGTCTAGAAAAAAAAAATCCATAGAATTTAGAATGCAGTGTTATCTTTGAAAGTAGGAGGCATTTTAAAGTGTTTCTCTTTTAACATAACTTAATTTCGTGTGCAAGGCCTGGTCTCATGATATCTTTCCCTTGGGCTTTTTGTTATGAGTATTTTATTCTATATTTAATTTTCCAATATATAAACAAAAAATATATTAACCCATACAAATAGTACCATAGGGTACAATTGTTCAGATACAAGAGCATCATTTCAAATACATAATAATAACAGGCTTAATGAGTTAATCCGGATCTGATGTTAATTCAGCAGTTTTGAACATTTTAATCTTCACACTAATCACTAAATTTGTGCAAGACCATTCAAGCATTAAAAGTATATTGTTGTTTTAGGAAGGAGTAGAATGAAATAAAATTTTAAAACTATCGGCTGACTGGATTCAACAGATTAATATTTAGCATGCTGTATTACTTTTTAGGTCAAATTAATTTTGCCCCACACACCTGTAAGGTATTTTAACCAAACACCTGTGAGGCTTTAATGACACGACCATGTTATTTTTGTGTCACACTTAACTGGCTTTCATGACACACCACTGTGTGGACACACACTGGACCATTGTCAGAACTCCAAAACTATAAGGGGTAAGTATATCAAGCCTACAGGAAAACATACAAATGACATAAATTAAATACCCTACTACAAAGTATCATTACTAAATTTTACATCTGAAAATTATAATTAATGAGTGGACCAAAACCTAGGGGTAAAGTAACCCTCTGGAGCTGGGATTTGTGGATTTTTTAGAAAACTAGACAGAAACAGTTCCAGTCTTCCCACAGTGCCACTGGTCACTGAGATGCTCTTCAGTGTGGGGAGGTAGTTTTTAGTCAAAACATACAACAGCTTGACAAACTGGTCCTTGTACTGCTGGAGCAAAAAATGGCCTGTGACGGACAGGACATCGAAGATCATGGCCGCCGTGATGTCCGGGTGCGGATCCAGATTCATGGTGCGGGCCAGCCACATCCACGATTGCTCCACACCATGGGGGTGATGGCCGGCTTGCATGCTAGGTGGGGTGATGACCATGCAGGCACAGTACAGTCTCATGAGACCTGACATGCGGCGCAGGAATTTGTCCTGCTCCTCTATACTCCCATCATCGTTTATTCTGTAGCCCACCGACCTGCAAAGATAATGAATCAGTTGAATTATAAACTTACCTGATTATGGATGTATTGCATCAAATGCGTTACAAATATTTTTAAAATCATAAAATTGATGATGGTACGCACTGTCAAGTTTACATCAATTTCTATAAGTATAACGTCTAACAGTCTTAGCTGCAACTATCAACTTTGAGGCAAAAAAAAAAAGAAAAAAGAAATCTGTTTCATTCTTTTCATCATTGATTTCGTTACGGATTTGTGCCCATTCTTATTATTTTCTTTCATTTTAGTTATATGTAGGATATTCATATATTATGTAAATTTAATTTATAATTATAATCTCATTAATGTTTTTTGTTGTACCGATGGAGGCATTGCCAAAACATTTGATTTTGTCTTGTGTCCAATCATAAATAAACCTTAACACATAATGTTATTTGTGTCTCATTTATCAACAAAGAGAATGAAATTTTAAAAATTATCTTTAAATAAAACTCCAGTGATCAAAGTTTTTAAAGTATCTTACTTGTAATAGTCATTGTTTGACTGGACATCTTGCCGTGTTGTGTAGAATGGTAGTATATAAGGACACAGGGCCTGCAGGTGGGCCATGAACAGCTCACCAACTATAGGGAACGACGACCAGAGCCCCACCACAACACCTGCTATGCCAAAGGCTGTCTCATGCTTGGAGGTCACTTGCTCTTCTCCCTTCCTCTGAAATGTCATGTTTTGAAAAGTTTTGTTGGTGGTAATTAGCATGAAAAAGTTTAGGAGGTAGGGGGGGGGGGGTTTGAGCTACTTGGAATAAAGTTTAAAAAAAGAGACAGATGTAAATCAATTACTTTTTTAATCCACGCTCAATTTCATTCACTAATTCTTTAAAAAAATAATTTTTTCAATCACATTTTCATTTTAAAAAAACAAAAAACATTAATTTTCATGTTTTGAAAAGTTTTGTTGGTGGTAATTAGCATGAAAAAGTTTAGGAGGTAGGGGGGGGGGGTTTGAGCTACTTGGAATAAAGTTTAAAAAAAGAGACAGATGTAAATCAATTACTTTTTTAATCCACGCTCAATTTCATTCACTAATTCTTTAAAAAAATAATTTTGTCAATCACATTTTCATTTTAAAAAAACAAAAAACATTAATGTACAGTAAAATAACTAGCAGACTTTACTCTTTATTTTAAATTGATGTTTTAATTTATGATCACTCCTTTTAGCTTTTTACATCTTTGACTGTGTACTATCTACATACATGTCATCCTGTGGGATCCAAACAAGTACAAAGTAGATGTCAAAGCTTAATACTTGGCATGTGTAACTGTGTAGAAAACAAAATTTATAGTCAGCATTCATTTTTCTACTAACCACCAGCATCTTGGCCACCAAGTTTTGAGAGAAAAGCAAAGCTTCCGGGGCATCCTTGACAGAGACGCGTTTCCCAGACACTTCGATGACCTGTCCACTAAGAAGCTTCTGAAGTTTCTGCAGCTTATCCAGCAAGTGACTCCCAGTAACAGCTGATATGGCGTTGATGGTGGTGTTGATTGCCTTCTGGAGGTCGAATCTGTATTTCTTCATCTGTTTAAAAAATAAGCAAGAGTTTGTACTGAACCCTTTTCAACAGAAAAAGAGTGAATTGATGAAGCCTGATTCCCACCCCGCTCTGACTGATAAACCATGCTGCTGGGTGCTGTCCATGGCTTGACATATGAACAGTTCTCGGGTGGGTGGGGTGACTATATATTTACCCAGGGAACTGTTAACACATAGGCGGTCCTCACATTAAATTTAAATTTGTTCACTGAACATTAACAATTCTTATTTTAGATTCACATGTGTTTTAAATATGACGTACTGTATTATAATCTAATGTCAGCTTTCTAGTTATACTAAGAAAGCAAGGCCTAAAAATTTACCTGTGCATTTTCTGAGAATGCTTTGATGCTTGCCTCCACATCAGAAAGTTTCTTAGCTTTTAAACTTTGTTCTTGAAGTATGTACTTAAAGGCTTGTACTGTGAAGAAGACATGTGCATTATCATAAGAAGACATATGCATTATCATAAGAAGATGCATGCATTAGCATCTTAATCAAATGTTCCCACATTTTATATATATATATATATATATATATATATATATATATATATATATAAAAATTATATATATATAAAAATAAAAATATTAAAAAGAGATATATACTATATTATAAAAATATATATATTTGAATATTATAAACATATTTTCACATATTATATATATATATATATATATATATATATATATATATATATATATAAAAATTATATATATATAAAAAATTAAGCATATCATAAGTGAAAATAATTTTATGATAATCTTTGAGCGTTAAATAAAACAACAACATATATGCATAAAAATGTTTTAAAAATGCCATCACAAAACCACACTACCGACCTCTGAAGTCTTGCTGTGCATCAGCCAACTGCTTTGTGGCCTGTGAGAAATCAAATACAAAAAAAGAAGTATAGCTTAATATGTTCCTGTTGTATAAATCTATGAAACAAAAAAATCTTTTACAGACTCCTATTCCAACATCAGAATACACCCCCACCCCCTTCCCCAATTTCCACATGAGCATTTCTATTTTCCTTATTTTAAATATTGCCATTATAATGCAAAAGTGTACAAAATTTATTTTTTTTAATTTAAAGAAAATATATAATTTTCTGAGGTTGACTGATGATATACAGATCCAAACAATTCTTTGTTGTTTTTTAAAAATGTTATTTGAAATAACAACCACTCGTTTAAAAAAAAATGGTTGAAAAACCTAAGAAACTGCTAGCAATCATTTTCATAAGATATTGATGTCATTTATTGTACCGGTAACTATCATATTATTTTAATATTAGGAAAATTTAAAAAATGTTTCAATTATTTTTATAATATAAACCTTTGAAACTGCTAGCAATATTTTTCATAAGATATTGATGTCATTTATTATACCGGTAATTATCATATTTTAATATTAGGAAAATAAAAAAAAATTTCAATTATTTTTATAATATAAATCATATAATCTATAATAAACACCAGCAATCACCCTCTGGTACATTATTTGACACCTTTGGGCCCACCATGGCAAAACATAAGCTGATTCTGAGTGATAACTTTTCTTTCAGAGGTAAATGTACAGTATATTTAAATGACTTGAGGTGTCACCTACATCAATCTGTTTCTGTTTATCTTCTGCCTGTTTTTTCAGCTCCTCTTGCTTCTTGGCTTCACTTGCCTTTATATTAACATTCGTTTCTTCTAGAGTAGTAATGAATAAAATAGGAATTTTGCTATATTAATATATATAATAATCTATACTTTTTCACCTGCTAAAGCTGCCTCTTAATCCCTCTTTAACATCTATTACACAGGATCAAAAAGTTCAAACTATTTTAAACTCATAATTTTATGGTGATCCTGTTTTTTTCGTTCAGCTTGATGACCAATAACAGGCCTGATTACTTCAACACATTTATAAAACTCTGATATTTAAACAACATGGGGAAATCTTGGGTGAAATGTCAAAAGCCAAAATAAACTCCAAGCAATAATTTTACTTTAAGAACAAGATTATAATATGTCATTGTATTATTTCATGGCTTATTCATGCCTACAGTCATGGCTGATTCCAAAATTGGACTAGTGATATCAAAATCATGACTCATGATTGAATTAGTGATATCTGCAGTCATGGCACATTCTAAGATTCAATCTGCGTTGACGCTAAATATAAGAGAAATATTAGTTAGTTTTCTTTTTACCTAATCGTGGAGACAAATATCTACTACCCAAAGGCTGTTGAATAAAACACTGTTTTATTTTATGAGTTTACCATGTTTAATTAGATACTGTTTTATTTTATGAGTTTACCTTGTTGAATTAAATACTGTTTTATTTTATGAGTTAACAATGTTGAATTAAATACTGTTTTATTTTATGAGTTTACCATGTTGAATTAAATAATGTTTTATTTTATGAGTTTACCATGTTGAATTAAAAACTGTTTTATTTTATGAGTTTACCATGTTTAATTAGATACTGTTTTATTTTATGAGTTTACCTTGTTGAATTAAATACTGTTTTATTTTATGAGTTTACAATGTTGAATTAAATACTGTTTTATTTTATGAGTTAACCATGTTGAATTAAATAATGTTTTATTTTATGAGTTTACAATGTTGAATTAAAAACTGTTTTATTTTATGAGTTTACCATGTTGAATTAAATACTGTTTTATTTTATGAGTTTACCATGTTGAATAAAATACTTTTTTATTTTATGAGTGTACCTTGTTGAATAAAAACTGTTCAATGTAATGAGCTTACCAATCTGTTTCTTGAGTAACTCAAGTGCTTGCTGACTTTTGTCTCTATGTTCAGAAAACTTTGTCACCAATTCCTCTGGGATACACGTGGACTGTTCAGCTGTCTGAATCTAATGGAATATTTGATAACTATTTCTAATGTTAGGAAACATGTGAAGCAAAATTTTTATTACATAATTTATAAAATGTCTTTGTCTTAAAAAAAAATAAAAAATTTCACAATCCCATTTAATGTTGGTAATATGTCTAAATTTGTTCTCATTGACAAGAGGGGAAAAAAAGAAAACTATTTCTAAAATTTTCAAGGGCATAAAAATCCAACTAATCTCAATTGTCAACACTCAGAGAACGTATTCCAGAGGCTTAGCTCTGTATAGCGTACCAAGAAAGGGTTTCCACTTCCCCCGAAGGCATGTCTAGTAACACAACCTGAATGCCAGACCATATAGGCAGAGGAGATATTATTAATGATGTTTACTCACTCCTGAATCAAGCCAGGGGACATAGAGTTATAAGAGGGATATAGTTTTTTTTTCAGTACAAATGAATATTGCTTTTTATAAATGTCTTGCTTTAAACATTGTCCCCATTCTCTTGCAATTTTCAAGAAAATTTATAATAGCAATTTGAATTATTTTTTTTATGAAACCATTTAAAAAACAAAAAGAAGCAAATTACAAAAATGAAGACATTGTTATGCGTCAATTTGAGAGTAAAAGGTTTATCTCCACACCAACATACAGCTGTCAAATTAAGGTCTTAACAAGTACCTGCAATGCTAGCACTGAGCAGTTTCTCTCTAGTATCCCACGGATTTGTTCCACTTTATCAGGAAGTGATGCCTTATCTTGGAAAGTGTCAATGAGATTGTTACATGCCAGTCTGTTCCCATCTATCTGCTTCAATAGAGAATGAAGCGCCTCCTTTTTCTCAACTTCTCTCTTTTGCCTACAAGAAAGTTAAATTTTTTTTTATAAGAGTTAACAAAATAAGCAGAAAATCCAAATAATGCAGTTTATGAAAAAATATTTTGTTTCAACAGGAATCAGTGGAGATGCAAATTCAACAAAATGTTAAGTTAAAGGATTTAAGAATTATAATTTTTTTAAAATTTGTAACGTAATGTTTTTAACATATTCCTTATATAATTTTATCTCAATGTCAAAATCTGTGGACAGATACCACAAAGTAACACATAATATAAAAATCACCTTCTGCGCTCTTCCTCCTCCAAAATTTCTCTTTTTCTTTCAATTTCTCTTTGTTTTGTGTCAATTTTCTAAAAAAAAAAAAAATGCATGATCAAAAATATTCAACATTTTTCTTAACTCTGCAAAAAATTCAAGTTATTAAAAAAAAAAAACCCAGTAATAATCTAAATACTCTTTTTAATGATCGAATATTTCTCCAATAAAAGTTGTTTTTATTGTGTCACCTTCTGATGTTCTCTATGGTCCTCTCTCAATCTCTGAAGCTGTTTGCTGGTTTCTTCCAATCTATAATACAAATCAAGCAAAAACCAACAACTATAGAGTGGTATTATGGCATGTAACAAAATTGCCTGTTAGTTACTTTAGATGAATTTCTAATCGAAATTAACTGCCTATGTAATAGGCAATAGTTTGAGAAAATGAAAGGAATCTTGATAACAGCTAACAATGGTTGAGTTTTTATGCTTTTGATTACAAATTTGGAAATTTAACATTTATGAAACTTTAAAGAAAAATCTAATTTACTGTCAAGCATGAAATTCAGCAAAAATATGGAGACTCATACATTGAGCTTTGTAACATTAATTATAATTTGAAATATAATCTTAAGAGGAGACCACTACAGTATAGTGGGAAATTTATTTTTTTTAAAAAAAGGCATTTAATTAGGCTTTTTCAATGCCCAAGTTCTCACCAAAGCTGGAAGTTAAATTTAGCTAAAGCACAAGCCCCAACTTCTTTTGATTAAAAGTAAAAAAACCCACGTTATTCTCAACCTGACGCTTTTTATGGCTATGGTAATTGATAATAGACTCCCTCTAGGGTGCTGGGTGGCCAAGTGGACTAAACTGAGCAAACCTCAAGTTGGTGGTCTGGAGTTCAATTCCAGCCAGAGCTCAGTCAAGCAAAAAACACCACCAGCACCCCGGGAGGATGGGACTCGTTAACCTTGGATGGCAACTCATCTAAGAGAGGGGAAACTCTGAAATCAAACCCGGAGATGGAGTCCCGACAGGCGGATAACATTGATACAATGAAACATTCCGACAACTCCTGCGACGCCACTGGTGGGAACCAGCTTATAATCCCTGATGAATACTCCCAGGCCATGTGGATTTCGTCCTCCGAAGCCCACTCCATCGACACATTGTGACAGACGGATGCCAGCAAAAAATAGACTCCCTCTGCTGCTAGGAGAATAATGCGAACAAGCATAGAATCGAATGTTGTGACTTTACATTGTTGGAACGGAATCTACAGTGGAAATTATTTTATCAATGAAGAAAATGTAAAAAGAAGTGTTTCTTTTAGATGAGAAATTCAAAATCAGAGTATCCGGGTACGATTAAGTAAAAAGCATTCTACCCTTGTTTTTGCTTTCTGTCAATCATTCTTTGTCGCTTGTCATTACTTCTCTCTATTTCTGCATGTATCTCAGCTTCTTTGAGTCTGGTATATTGGTTCATTTCTCTGTTGTGCCTCTCAAAGCTTAACCTCCTCTGTTCACAAGATAACTGAAAAGAAAATTGGTTTTATTTCAAAACAGATACTTTTTTTTGTTTTCAATTTCACACATTTATAATGAAATATACAGGTACTAAAATGAATCTTAAAATGATGATTATAAAGTATGCAAGGG
The DNA here is from genome assembly GCA_964033795.1 of Lymnaea stagnalis. Classification (NCBI taxonomy): domain Eukaryota; kingdom Metazoa; phylum Mollusca; class Gastropoda; family Lymnaeidae; genus Lymnaea; species Lymnaea stagnalis. Next base: position 274,956 of record CAXITT010000520.1, on the reverse strand, counting down.
TAAATTTGAAAATAAAACATGACTATTAAAATGGAAATATGTATTAAACATGATATTCAACTATTTCTAGTAAACAAATGCTTTACTATTCCTTGATATCCATTTAGTTTACTGAAACTTCTTTTATAACATGAAAAGTTCATTAAAAAATTATTTTTTTTTACAAACCTGTGCCAATAAAGAAAACTTCTTTCCCCTATCAAGTATGGCACGAGTGTTCAAATCCCACTCGGGTGACACTGGACAAGAAGCTGGATGCTGTACAGAGTCATCATGATCTACATTTTGAGATGTCGAAGGTAAAGGAGCACTAATGTCCAGTATGTCTTCATTCCTGAAATTTTATTTCTTTAATGTTGAGAAAGGGATAGCAGAAAACTTTGATTATATTTAAAAAAAAAAAAAAAAAAAAAAAATTTAAATATATATAAAAATTTAACATTTTTTAACATAAATTTTGCAATAATTTTTATAGAGAATTTAAATATTTTTTTTAGGCAAACAACTACACACCCTGAATCATGTTTCTCTTCTCCATCTTCATCATCTGACACGATGTAATTTGTATTTCTATCGAAGGCAATTGTGGATTCTCTGGGACAGTCCAGTAGTAAGTTTACTCTGCTGTTATTATTTTCACTGTATGCCATGTCATCACTTATATCCCTACCAAACATGCATTCATTTTGAGATGGCTGAGACCCAAAACTGAAGTTTGTTGTCTTTTCCTCGTGGAACCTTGATAAGGGAGGTGGGGACAGCTTCTCCATTTCATCCTTATTGTAGTGAAAATTGTAAGAAATAAGAAAATAAAAATAATGATTGCAGATAGATTATATAAGTTTGAATGTTAAAAATGCTCTAGTTAGCTTCATTGTAATTTTTAAGGACTTTTTTCTCTTTTTTTTTCAGTTTCTGTACAAAAAACCTATTTTCAGGGAGAAAAAGTGCGTGTTATACGCCAATAAATACAGTATTCTTCATAAAATCAAAATGATAATTAGATTACAAATGCACAAAGTAGAAATTATATCGAACAATGCAATCCAAAGCTCTGTGCATTGCAATGATTATGAAAAAGCCAGGAAAGGACTTTTTCAGGGATAAAGTAATATGGATAACTTTTTGGTAATGACAAAGCTGCTCAGGCCAGATTGGACAGGACTCCCAAACCAAGAGCATTCTTTAGAGCAGGCCTGCACAACATACAGCCCGTGGGCCGCATGCGGCCCGCCACCACCCACTTTGCCGCCCGCCAAGTAACAAAATTTTCTTTATTCTTATTATTTTCTTAATAGCTTTCCCTCCTGTCCTTCTTTCTTTTGGCCCGCACAAGTCCTGTCCTATTCTCTTTCGGCTCGCACAAGTTTTTCATTAAGTATTTCGGCCCGTCTTACATTTTGAGTTGTGCAGGCCTGCTTTAGAGGGTGGTTGAAGGAGAGTGTCCAAGAGAAAGCACACTAAAGGAATAGTTAGGCAAAATCAAAGAATGGAAATCTATGCCCCAAACCTTGAGTAACAGGCCTGCCCCTAACTTTGTGTAACAGACCTAGGATTAACTTACAAAATTTGGGCATATAATTATCAATATTAAATTTGTATACTTTACAATATATTATAACACTAATACTAAATAGACCTAATAATTTGTTTAGGGTTAATAATATTGATAATTTAATTTAAAAGGGCCTACGGCTACTATTGCTAATAAGGGGAGAGACTGCAATCAGGTTGGGTAAAAGGAAATGAGGAAAACAAATTGTGGGAAAACCTGAAAAAGGATGCAACAAAACAACAAAAGGATCATCTGCAAGAAGCCTTCTTCAGAGAATAAGTTTGAAGTGGAATGGGACAGAACGTTCGTAGGTGAGAGATTAAAGACAGGCAAAATTGGACAGAAAAAGGACATGCAAGTCTACTGCAATTGGTTGTCACGATGAAGGGGCGGAGAAAAGGTTTAACAAGGGAATGATAACATGACATTCATCCCATGTGGTTACTTGGATTACTACGTTGCAGCTAAGTTTAAAAAAAAATTTATATTGTTTCACTGTTTGTTCACTAAAGAAGGCTTCTTGTAGATATATTTGTTGGTTATTTGCGTCCCTTTTTCAGGTTTTCCCATACTTTCGCTCTTTTCCTTCTAATACTACTAGTAGTATACTACTATAAAAAAGTCTAATATTGAATTTATAAAAAATGCATTAAAAAATCTATTTCTATATCTTTCTACGAAAAACAAACTGAACCAATCGGCTAAATAAGTAGGTGAAATCAAAACCTGAATTAAAATATAATTAGTGCTTGGAACTGTAAACCTGACCGGAATTAGGTGAATGTCAGGTATGTTCACTATCCCTAGACCATGCCAACAATGTATGAATAAATTAAGAATAATTGTATAAATTGAGGGTTATATCAGATTTTTAGTATTTATTTAGGTGTACTGTGAGTGGTGACAATAAATGAAGGCACTTTATAGAATAAATCCAAGTAGGCCAGTTAATAGCCTGGCACTTAAAGTGAGTATTAAAAGCTTTTATTATTACTGTGACGGCTGGCAGTGAGACTGATTGTTATTATAATTTTATATTTATAGACATAATTGAATGGTTCTGATGATGATAGACCAGCAATTTACAATACACATGAAAATAAGTTTGTTTAATACTTCGCTAAAATTATGGTATCTCATATTTTAGTTAAATAAATTTAAAGTTATTAATTAGTCAGCAACATTCCTATTGATGTCCTCCCAGATACTAAATTGAAGCTAAGTGTTAATTTCTCAATTTTTATTGTTTTTACTTTTGTTTGTTTGCAGAAGAAGGTTTCTTGCCAACATGTTCGATGTTTTGTTGCTTCTTTTTTTTCTCAGGTTTTCCCATACTTTGTTTCCTTCATATCATTTTACCTAACCGGATTGCAGTCTCTTCCTCTTATTAATACCATTGATTAAAGAGCCTTCTATGGAACTGGAATATAAATCTAATATAAATAAGAGGCCATTGCCTTAAAAAAATATGATTTTACCAAAAAATTTAAACGAGTATTACTAATATTACTCTATTAATAGATAAGGTCTAATACTAATATTAATAACAATAATATTAAATTTAAATTCCCGTAAAGATAATAACTAAATAATCAAATTTCAATAATTATAATTTTGATGTAGCCAACTCAATGACAATGTAGTGTAAATTGTAAGTCTTAGTAGTCTGGTAGTTAGTCAGTCTATGTCAGGGGTGTCAAACTCAATCGCTTGGGTGGACAAAACTCAAATCACATGTAAGTTTGCGGGCTGAACCGGTTAAACATTCAATAAGCGGAAAATTAATATTTAAAAAAAAACATTTATATAAATGAAAACAGAAAAAAGTTTTAATATTTTAAAAATCAATGGCATATGGCATATCTATTTTTGTTCTTATATCAATTTGTCAGAGCTGGATGTTTGGCACATTTCTTGGCTACAAAAACCTGTAAGTTTGTTTATGTTGGGAGTAATGTTCTGTGTCATTGAGATTCTCATGATGGACTGCAAGTCTTCATCACAGAAAACAGCTGCTCACAAATATATGTGCTACTCACATGCTCAAGCCGCGTATAGACGAAGATGGGGCATCAGTTCAGGTATGAAACGAGTGAACTGTGCAAATGTGTCGTATTTTGCCTTTAGTGTCCCATTACACTGCAGCTTCATTAGCTCCATCTACAAATTTACAGGTGCAGTTTCCATGCCTATGGCAAATGGGTTACGGAATAGCTCGAAATTACATTTCCGCGCTTCAAACTCACTAAATTGCAGTGCAAACTCAGCGCGAACTCAGCTAAGTTTTTCAGAAAAGTGTGCATTGGGAAACACCATAGGACCATCGCGTTGACTTGGATATAATTGTACGCCGGTCAAGACCTCGTGGGCCTGATATAATTGTTTGGCGGGTGGGATGTGACCAACGGGCCTTGAGTTTGACACATGTGATCTAAGTCTAAGTCAAGTCAAGGCGACGTAGGCTTGGCGAAACTCTATCAATACAAAACAATTACAATGATGTCAAATGTCAATATCATTATCAATTGAATCAATATTAATGTTTGTTAAAATGTTAATGTATGTTAATTAAATTAATCTGTATATTGACAAACTGGCGACAACACAATCACAATGGCCTTTATTTTGAGAAAGACACTGTGGCTAATTTGGAGAGATAGCTGACACTGACATCATTTGCATGTTGTGTCCCTGGTTCCGATAGGGTCAAAACGCTGGTTCTGATAGCGTCAAAACCTAGGTTGGGAATAAGTTTAGGGTTCATGTTATGTTTAGGGATAGATTTAGGGTTCAGGTTAGGTTAAGGCAGGGATAGGCCTATACATTTAAATTTAGGACATAAGTTCGCGGGTCGCGGCAACCATGATGGCGGCCGCGGTGCTCTCTCTCCAAATTTACTGAAACTGTGAATTATGATGACTGACAGTGTCACTATTTGAATAAATTTTATTAATTAAAAAAATTGTCCGAAAAGTGTTTATTTTTTAATGTAAAAATTAAAAAGCAATTTATATAATTATTATGTCAATTGAATCATCGCATCCGAGCCTCATCGATTATAAATTATATAAATTATATAAATATAGCAAACTAGCAAACCTTTAATTTAGCACTATCCCATACTCCATGATATTCAAGTCGTCCTTTAGGCGAGTTTCTTAAAAGATCTGCTACCGACATGATATCTTAAAAATTATTATATTTACCTATACCGGTACTATACATTAACTTTCTACGATACTAAACAAATGATGTCATTATGCTATTATCGGGTTTTAAATTTTTAATTAAACCAGTAATTTGGAATAGCCTCCCCTTAACTTTTTAAACAAAAATTTAAAAACCTTACCAACAAACAGAAACAAACTTTTCATTTGATCAAAAAACATTTGTTCGATTTATTGAAACAAACAAATTGTATAAATCAAAAGTAATCATATGATATTATTTTTTTAAATTTCATTTGGTAGAGTATCATTTTGGCGATTTTAATTATTATTGCTATTGTAGCACTCTAAAAAGGCGTATATAATTAATTATAATTATGTACATAGATTGAACTTACTTATAATTATAACTTATAAGACTTGGGAACCATCCATTAATAATATCTCACCAGAGTCACCAGAGTCACCATTAACCCATTTTGGACCATTTTTAACTTTCCCTTCTCCCTTTTATTAGAAGGGTGACCAGGCATATATGCACAGGACAAACGTGCACACGATAACGTGCACAAGAAAAAATGTACGCACCGACAATGGCGCACACTAAAAACAGCGCACACCGACCAATGCGTACACCGAAAATTCCGCACTCGGACAATTGCGAACATTGATATTGCGGACAGAAACAATAACTACGAAAAATATCAATGAAACTTTAATTAAGCCGCATTTTTAGATTCAACCTAATTCATTTCACTGGAGTACGTTTGATTAGTTTTAAAACAATCAAAGGCTCCAGTGTAGCAGCTGTGGGGGGTCGGGAACCTTGATTAGAAAGCATTTACCTGTGCCGCCTTCAATGCGTAACGACTTTTTTAGTTTTACATGTTGCACACATGGGCGCCCGCAGAAAACTTTCGGGGGGGGGGGGGGGAAAAAAAATCGATTAACTTTCCAGGGGGGGGGGGCAAAATTTTTTTAGTAATGTTTTAATGTAGTTTTAATTTACAGTAGCGTATTTGTATGGTGAACGAACGGACAGGACATCAGCTTAGTTACTTTCTCTTTATTTTCTCTTTACTTTAATAAAAAAAAATATATATATTTTTGTCTAAATTTTTTTTATCCAATCAATCCAGGGGGGGGGGTGCCCCACCTTGCCCCTACCTGCGGGCGCCCATGGCTGTACAGTATCACCTCTTCTCGCCCGCCCAACGGGAACAGGATCACATCTATAATTTAAACAAATATGCCCGTAGCTTGCATTAATTGTTAACGAATTTCTAATTTTCACAGTTAAATACTTGTAGATTTGTTTCCATAAATGTGTTTTGTTTCCCACTCATGTGTTTTGTTTCCCACTCATGTGTTTTGTTGCACATACATGTGTTTTTTCCCATTCATGTGTTTTTTCCAATTCATGTGTTTTGTTTCCCATTCATGTGTTTTGTTGCCCATTCACGTGTTTTTTTCCATTCGTGTTTTTTGTTTCCCATTCATGTGTTTTTTCCCATTCATGTGTTTTGTGTCCCATTCATGTGTTCCCATTCATGTGTTTTGTTGCCAATTCAAGTGTTTTGTTGCCCATTCATGTGTTTTGTTTCCCATTCATGTGTTTTTTCCCCATTCATGTGTTTTGTTTCCCACTCATGTGTTTTGTTGCCCATTCATGTGTTTTGTTTCCCATTCATGTGTTTTGTTTCCCATTCATGTGTTTTGTTTCCCATTCATATGTTTTGTTGCCCACTCATGTGTTTTTTGTTTCCCACTCATGTGTTTTGTTTCCCATTCATGTGTTTTGTTTCCCACTCACGTGTTTTGTTGCCGGTTCGTCTGCCTTTTTAAGAAGATACATTACCGGGTACTGTCACAAATGACAGGTACCGGGCATAGGTACAACAGGTGAGGGAGGAGTCAGCTCTTACGTTTCATGATGGTTTATGTGAATACAGGGAAGACATAGCTTGGGAAACCAAGTGGACATCATGTGGTTGTGAAAAGGGAATTAGAAGCAACAGTCTTAACTTCGCTCCACACTCTTTTCCAGCAAAATAAACTCAACTGTAACCAATTTTTATTGCAAGTTTAAATAGGGGTCCCTGTCGGGTTCCATTCTTCAAGTTTAAGGTGCATTTTAGTTATGCCTTGAATAAGGGGCCGTATTAAAAATCAATTTAATAAATAATGGCGTGAAACTTTAAAAGTTGTCCAGTTAAAATGCCGGAGATCTAACATGTTGCGTTATAGAACTCTCTAAAAAATTCTAGAGGAATATAGATCCTACAATGCTTGGCATATGTCCATCAATTTATTTTGAGGTAGAAGCCTTTATTGTTGTCTAAGCATATTAGTATTTATACATATCTTATCATATCTATTCAGGGCCCGTCTAGAATTTTATAGAACGTCGATAAATTAAAAGGCTAGATCCATAGAATTTTTAAACCGATTTTAATGGGACAACTTTTAAATTTGAACTCCATTATTTATCTAACTCAGACATAACTAAATCGGTACAATAATAAAATAGGTCTCCACCGAGGCACCTCCCCCCCCCCAACCCGACTCCCCTTTTACTTAAAAGGAGAATGGTTATAGTTATGGCATTTAGTTATAGAGTTTTTCAGATTCGAAAAATAATTACGCAGAAAACCCCATTTATCATACGTTTCGAGGAGGTTATTAAATGAAACTGGAATGTTCCAAAAATTTATAGATTGTTCCGTAGGCATAGGGTTATATAGTGTGATCTAAGCTGAAATGTTAGTTTAATTTTATTCATTTCTATACTTTCCTGTGGAGTTTCCAAAAATATCACTGAGTCATCTTTTTATAGGTTTCATGAAGTTTCTAGATTATTCTAGAAGTTTCGATTTTTTTCTTTGATCGTTTAAAGATCATTTAAATACCCTTATCTATCACGTTTATTTATGCTCAGTTAACTTTAAGGCTTAGATTACACTACTCTGTGTTCCGATGGACCGTAGCCAAGATTGTCCAAAACCCTTCATAATCCCACCAGTGGCACAGGATCTCTCTGGGAACGTGATCTCACAGAGAAACAGGATCCTAACGGGGAATGGGATCCAACTGAGAAAACGTGATCCACCCTGACAACAGTATCACAACAGAGAATAGATCCCAACCTGAATGGAATCCCAAGAAGAAAGGGATCCCACCAAGGAATGGTAACCAACAGGGTACTGGATCCCACTGGTAATGGGATCAAAGCGGGAACGGGATAACATCGGGGAACGGGATAACATCGGGGAACGGGATAGGATCCCCAGGGAATAGAGATATAAATGCTCATGCTCCCACCGAAGATACAGATGAAAGGGACCGTTCCAATATTATAAAACAAAACTGATGACATTTTGAGCCACCCATACTCGTTATATAACATGTCCAGTGATAACATGTCCAGTGACAACCAAACCTAATATTATAGAACATTTTTTAGCAAAACCCCCCCCACCCCCAACCGCAAAAAAAAAAAAAAAAGCACTTCAAAAGTTTGTTGTTAGCATTTTGTAAACATTTAACAACAGTTACTGTTGTGTTAACACAAATGTTTGAAAAAAAAAGAAGCCGAATAAAATCTCCAACAAACCGAATCAAACAAATTTCAAGCAAAAAGCTTAGATTTTTTAAAACACAAAAAATGTGCTAATTATTGTAATGTAAGCAGAAAGTAGCCTACACATTAGTATTAGATTTTTTTTTTTTAAATTGTTTTTTTATAATAATAAGTTTGGTTTAACTTTCATCATTGGATCAGTTTGGTTAAACTTTTAACATTGGATCAGTTTGGTTTAACTTTCATCATTGGGTCAGTTTGGTTTAACTTTCATCATTGGGTCAGTTTGGTTTAACTTTCATCATTGGATCAGTTTGGTTAAACTTTTAACATTGGATCAGTTTGGTTTAACTTTCATCATTGGGTCAGTTTGGTTTAACTTTCATCATTGGGTCAGTTTGGCTTAACTTTCATCATTGGGTCATTTTGGTTTAACTTTAAACTTTTAACATTGAATCAGTTTGGTTTAACTTTCACATTGGGTCAATTTGGTTAAACTTTTACACTGGGGGGTCAGTTTGGTTCAAATAACTTCGCATAAAAAACATCACTAAATAAAGCAAACTCATTAGGCATTAATTTTTCTATTACACAGTAGCTTTAATTTCTTGACAAGGTTACACAGGTTTTTATTTTTAAAAAAAGGAAAAATTAAATATCTGTGTAGAGTCAAGTTTTATCCATGAAGGTAAACATCAACTGAGAGAAATTTTAGCTAAAGAAAGCTTTTATGATTTAGCACCAAATAAATATAATGTATAAATAATAAATAAATATAAAGAAAATTATATGATAATTTACAACAGTGAACAGTGGTAGAAAAAAATTATTGAGCAGCATAGAAAAAAAAATTAATGCCCACACAACAAAGTTCATTCTGCTACCAATGAACCAATAGGTAGATACAAGTATGGCCATTTAAATACTGACGCAGGCTTTAAATACAAATTATTATGTCTTTTTAGCGCTTTTTGGAGCTTTGGGAAATGAAATTATAACCTTTTTTTTTTTTTTATAAGAAAAAAGTAAAATACATATCACCTATTAGCGTGTATTCTGCTGCTATATCAGCATATCAACAATGATGGTTGAGAATTTAATTTAAAAAACCACTTAATTAGAAAACATTTCATAATTCTTTTTAGCGCTTTTTGGAGCTTTGGGAAATGAAATTATAACCTTTTTTTTTTTTTTTATAAGAAAAAAGTAAAATACATATCACCTATTAGCGTGTATTCTGCTGCTATATCAGCATATCAACAATGATGGGTGAGAATTTAATTTAAAAAACCACTGAATTGGAAAACATTTCATAAGATTTAACGAGATCAGAAGAATGAGTAATATCAGAAATTTGTCTGGCGAACTGCCATTAGCACAGAGATGCTTGAATGAGCATTAAAAAAACTCCTGATCTTAAAATGTAATGGGTTTATAAACTAAGATTTAACTTAGAGTATAATAGACACTATAAACACTCCAGGTTATTTTTAGGTGCAAGTTTTAGTATGGCTATAGTTTGACTAATTTTTAAAAAAAAATTGCTAAAATTGAAAAAGAGCAACACTTTTAAGTCAAAAGGATGTATTTAGAAAATTACAATTTTTAAAATTTTTAATAAGATAAATTTATTTTCACTCTATAAATTTATTAAGACATACAACTCATCACAAATAAAAATTCGATAGTTATGTATGTATGACTGTAACACTGTGCTCAACAGGCATGCAAAATAGAACACCCAGAATTTAGCCCTTCTTAGTGCCTTTTTATAAAGTGCTTTACCAGTAGGGGCTTGTATGTATGTCAAGTAAATTAGGTAGATGGGAAGTTCAAACAATGCCGCCACCATTGTTTGGCGGCTTATTTATAGCATATATAAAATAAATAATCTATTCTCACTAATTATTAGGATTGGTGTTTTCTATTTATATACCATAATCATGGTTCGATTTATAATTTACTGTAGGGTTAAGCACCATAAAGATTGCAGTATAAATGAAGTCTATAAAATATGTCTGTACTTACATGAGAATTCAGTGTTCATTGTCAGAAAAAAATGGCAAGTTGATATAAAACTAGAAATTTACAGAAAAAAAGGAACTTCCTTCTTTGTAAAATTCAGAAAAAGTTCAACAAGTGTCGGACATTTGTTGTAAATGTTGCTTACTGATATTTTGGCTCACAATACCCTGTGTTAAACATTTAAACTTTTATGAGTGTACATTTTTTTTGGCCAAGTAGCCGCTTTCATTACCCTGGTCTAGTTCTTGAGCAAAAATGTGTAAAAACCCACACCTGTACCCACAATGAGTATTATTATTAAAATCACATAACTTGTAAAATTATTTTTTTAAAAACATGATCTAGCTGACATTAATGAAATTGAAGTTTAATATCTTTCCAAATAGATATTGCTTTAAACATACATAACAGAAGCAAAGATGATTTAATTTTTACTCTTTAGGTTCTGAGGCAGAGGCCAATACTTAGTTCCACCTAGAAAAATGCAATCCTGCCCTGTATTTAATTCACAGAAATATCATTTTAAAATTGCCCTTAGTTCATTGCATAACAAATACATTAATTACTAATGATAAAATCACAACCTGAACACTTAAAAAGGCTGTACAGTTCTTACACAAAAAAAATATATACATAAAAATTAAAAATAGGAAGCAAAAAATATTTGACTGTCAATGTATTGCATTACAGGCTTGCTCTTTGTTATTAAAGTGTGAATATACATTTGAGATTCAGTAGTGGTGATCATAGTCACGCTTAGAATCTCACTCTTTCAAAGTTTTTAATCCTGATTTGTCGAATTTCCCACAAAGACTAAATAAAAACTGAAGCAGTTTACATAAAAGAATTTGCCAAGAATATGAAATGAAATGTAAATATTTTTTTTTTGCGGCGTTCATTAAAATAATATAATGCAACTTTTAAAAAGAAAGACTTTTCATTGCTACTTTGCAATGGTATGTGAGTGCATGATGCACCTTTGTACAGCCATTTGCCAGGCTTGACCTCAGAGCTGGTACACTGAAAGAGCAGAATCACAGCTTCATTGACTGAGAGTAGAGTAGATTAAGATCTTGCTCAAAACAAGTGTTAAAAAATTGGCATTGAGAGTGGTGTGATAAATTTGGGTGCGAACTTAGAGGGGGAGCTGAATTCTACAAAAACTCCAAACATCCTGACAGTCCAAACATGACCTTTGACCACAGAGTAATTCTCTGATAATAATTGAGCAAGTGGGGAATACACAGTAAAATAAAAAGTAGGATCAGATTTATTATACAGTTGCCAAGCTGGATCATACACATCATCATGTTACCTTGGGTTTACCAGGTGCGTGGGGAGAGGTGTTTTGCTGTCTAGGGAAACCAGTTTATCCTCCTACAGAAAAATCCCAGGCCTTGAGATTTTGTTCAGTGAAGTTTACATCATTGTCACATTGGGACGGACGGAAGCAAAAAATAAAAAATAAAGATTTATTATACCGGTACCAAACTTTGACACAGTTCACATTAAGTCACATACTTATAATTTTAATTCAACTCCCTGCCATACAAAATATTTGTAATTTAATAATTATCTGGGTGGTCAGCCAGATGACCTTTAAGTTATTAAGATTCATAACATAAAAATCAATATAGCTGAAGGGCAATTCAAAATCTAAAATAGTGGAGTTTAATATCGACACCTATAAAATTAAGGTTATGGTTTATGGCTTACGTAACTAGTCCCTATGTTGTAGTGTATCAAAATTTAAAACAGTTTGGTATGAGTTTTATTAGCATGCAAGATGAATTTGTAGTCAGCTTATGAATATACTGGTATATTAAATGTATATAAATTATACTATTAAAATAATATTAAGAAAATAATTAAATAAAATCCTTGTAATTATAAACTGGTATACATACATATATATATATATATATATAGAGAGACAATTTATAAACTATAACTATTTGAATTTGACGTATTCATAGACTACAATGAAACTCATGAACTACCTGTACTGGTGTTTTAATGATGAGATTCAAAAAACATGAGCGTGATAACAAGATAATCCTTAACATTGAGCTTAATGAACTTGGTACATTTTTCATACAGACTATGCTAGTAGCCATTACTACAATTCTTCTAAGGATACCTTTAAAAAAAATAAAAGAGATCTTTTATACCCTTAAGCTAAATCATTCAAAAATAGAAAATATATTTGTCCACACTATTGTTCATTGCAGGTACGAAGGCTACTGTGCAGTCATTTTACTTCTGGTGCCGGTACCTGCTTGTTTGCTTAACAATATTGAGTCTGGATGTTGTTTTAATATAGTTTCAGGCATCCATGCATGCAGTCAGGTGTAAGGCTTCCTGGAAATTGTTAGTGTTCAAGGCTAACAAATAACATTTCCTTTCAACCATTCCTGTGGCTTTATCCTTATCACTGGTAACCAAAACTAACAAAGGAGTGCCTTGCTTTGTAAAGTTTGGAGGAGGGAAGGCAAAATTTTCCTCCACTTTTGGTCTACTCTCATCAGCTGGAACAAAAAGCGCCTTGGATTGATTCTGAAATATAACAAGTTTGACAATCTCTTTATAAGTAATGCTTGATAACCTGATCTCCCAATTTTGATGTGTCCCAGAAACCTTCAGTGTTTTCTCCTCTGTTTTCTCATCCTGTACCGGTAATTCAAGTTTAACATCTTGTACATTATTTGTTGTAATTAAAGAATATAAATGTTTCTGCAAACTCTCTAATTCTGCCATGTCTTCATTGGGTTGTGGAGAAATTATTTCACACCCATAGTAAGAATCTCCCATGTCAACACCAAAAGTGGTGAGATCTGATGAATAAAGAAGAAAAGAAAAATGTTTCAACAATGATATTTAGTTAGATCTCAAAATTGTCAAAATTCAGATATGTTATAATTTGCAAAATATTAATGCAGAAAATATAAAATTGATAAGACTAAAACATGTGATAAAAAGAAATTACTCAAAACCACTAAAATATCAAAGATTTTGATAAACGAGAAGAAAAAAAAAAGGTTTATTTTGGGCTAAATCAAGTGCATGCAATTCAGGACCACAAGATATTGACTGATCCTAGAATCCTGATATTATTGACCATGATTTAATATAATATTTTGTCTAAACACTGTGCAGAATAGATAGATAGATTTTTACACCACAAATTCAGCAGTCACTTAAGAAATATTTCTGAATGAGTGAGATCTGTGCACAAACACACACACATCCCAAAAACATGCCTTATAAATTATTTATATTTTTCAAAAGGTTTCTCACTTTTAATTTTTATCAATCCTTCAATGATTTTTTTAAAGTAATCCTTATTACTTCTTAATAATTCTTTTTTTTTAAAGTTGTTTTATTTCTTCTCAACCAGGTCAGGTCTAAACTTTTTAGGGGAGGTGAAAAAACAATTTCTAGTGATACCCTGATTTTAAAAACTCTTGCTTATTGATGTTCCAATGGGTTTTTGAAAATATTAAAATAGTTAAAATTTTAGACCTCATTTTGCTTGTCTAAGACCATATACACAATATTAAAACTTTAAACTTGTTAAAATGTTAATAATTTTATCCATAACATGTCCAAAAGTATATCGCCAGCACTTTAACTTTAACTTGGCACATAGTAACTGTCTAATCGCAGGAAAAATGTTTCCAGGAATTTTAGTAAAGCTGCACCCTCTAATTAATGCTTTAAATTGTTAAAAGACAGGCGGACTGCAAAGCCATTCCTGTAACTGTAATTTAATGTTATACGTAATGGCAGTATCCTGAGCTAGACTTGTCACAGCAATGACAATTTCAAAATCTTAGTAGGTACTTTGACACAAAATTTAAATATTGTCAAATTGCCATGAATGATACATCATTTTAAAGGGCCAGCTATAAGCTTTACAACAGCACCAATTTCATCTTTCTATCTTTTATAGAAGTGGAGTTATGATTTTTTTTGTGATTTTTAAACACCCCCTTCTTTATCTTAGTATTAAACTGAAAAAACATGTGACCCACTTTCAAAATTTCTGCCTTATTTTAACCAAAACTTTTTGATTTTAAAAGATAATGCTACCAAATTTTCAGGAGACATTCTCAATGCAATATACAGTATAATAAACAACAAAACTTTTAT
>CAXITT010000520.1:234030-254389 GCA_964033795.1 Lymnaea stagnalis | reverse complement strand
GATTGTTCCCAAGGTGTAGGCCTATACTGTATCCCTTTCCTCTTTTTGTGTGTAGATTCTTTCACTATCCAGGGTCATTCGATTGTTCCCAAGGTGTAGGCCTATACTGTATCCCTTTCCTCTTTTTGTGTGTAGATTCTTTCACTATCCAGGGTCATTCGATTGTTCCCAAGGTGTAGGCCTATACTGTATCCCTTTCCTCTTTTTGTGTGTAGATTCTTTCACTATCCAGTCAATGGCAAGGATGAATATGAAGAGACATCCTTGTCTGCCTTCCGTTTCCACTTTAAAAACATCTATGAGTCTACCTTCGTCTACCCCCCTGCTTATAATTTATTCATAAGAACTCTGAATGATCCTGGCCAGTTTTCCTCCTTGTACCCCAAAATGTCGAAGAAGTTTCCATTAGTTTTGTCGGTTATCAAAGGCCGCTTGGTAATCTAGTGTAGTGGGGAGTTCCATTCGATGGACTGTTTTACAATGATGCATTGTGTTACAATTTTGTCTCTTGCAAATTTGTTTCGATGGAAGCCATCCAGTTGATCTCGTAGTCACGTGCCGACTGTCGACCGGGTCCTTCAGTCTTACCGGAATAATTTTGTTAATTACTTTTCCTCGTACTAGCAATTGTGTAATTCTTCTGTAATTTACTATAATTTTCAAATTTGCTAAGATCACATTTCTTTGATAGCCATTTGATGAGGTTTCCTTCTTTCCATTCATTTGAGACTCTCTCTTTTTCCCATGTCTTTTCAAATATAGGTGTAACCTTGACTATAAAAAAAAAAAATCTAAATCTGCTCTCATCCTCTCTGTTATGGCAATATCCGGGCCAAGTTTTAATCTGCTTGATAAACCTGGCCTATTTCTTCCTAATTAGGGGCACTGTCTCCTATTGTAAATCTTCATTAACCAGTTGTATATCTGGCGTGTTTGTGGGTGTAGGTCTCTTTATAAATTCTTTTAAGTTTTCCACCCATCTTTTTTCTTCTATTTTTGGGTTTTTGTTCTTTTCGTTCCATTACTGATCTACCTCCCTTGTCTTTAACCGGCACCTCTGGCTTCTTGCAGGTTCCGGTGAGCTTTCTGGATATTTCGTAGAGCTCTTTCCAGTTTCCCTTTCTTGGTGCGTCTTCTGCTGTTGACGCTAGACCATCTATGTAATCTCTATGTCATCCTTTTAAATACCACGAACTCTTATTATTTCTCCGGTGCCTTTGGTTTCTCTGTCCTGGTGCGGCTCTTGTTTACTGCAGACTTCATTTTTTGTTCTTTCCATTTATTTTTATATATTTTTTTTCAACGTGTTGAGTGAGAGCCAATCTTTGTGTTGAGTGAGAGCCAATCTTTGTGTTGATTGAGAACCAAGCTTTGTGTTGAGTGAGAGCCAATCTTTGTGTTGAGTGAGAGCCAATCTTTGTGTTGATTGAGAACCAAGCTTTGTGTTGAGTGACAGCCAAGCTTTGTGTTGAAAGAGAGCCAAGCTTTGTGTTGAGTGAGAGCCAAGCTTTGTGTTGAGTGACAGCCAAGCTTTGTGTTGAAAGAGAGCCAAGCTTTGTGTTGAGTGAGAGCCAAGCTTTGTGTTGATTGGGAGCCAAGCTTTGTGTTGAGTGAGAGCCAAGCTTTGGGTTGAGTGAGAGCCAATCTTTGTGTTGAGTGAGAGCCAATCTTTGTTTTGATTGAGAACCAAGCTTTGTGTTGAGTGACAGCCAAGCTTTGTGCTGAAAGAGAGCCAAGCTTTGTGTTGAGTGAGAGCCAAGCTTTGTGTTGAGTGAGAGCCAAGCTTTGTGTTGATTGAGAGCCAATCTTTGTTTTGAGTGAGAGCCAAGCTTTGTGTTGATTGAGAGCCAACCTTTGTATTGATTGAGAGCCAAGCTTTGTTTTGAGTGAGAGCCGATCTTTGTGTTGAGTGAGAGCCAATCTTTGTGTTGATTGAGAGCCAAGCTTTGTGTTGATTGAGAGCCAATCTTTGTGTTGAGTGACAGCCAAGCTTTGTGTTGAAAGAGAGCCAAGCTTTGTGTTGATTGAGAGCCAATCTTTGTTTTGAGTGAGAACCAATCTTTGTGTTGAGTGAGAGCCAATATTTGTGTTGAGTGAGAGCCAATCTTTGTGTTGAGTGAGAGCCAAGCTTTGTGAGTGTTGAGTGAGAGCCAAGCTTTGTGAGTGTTGAGTGAGAGCCAATCTTTGTGTTGAGTGAGAGCCAGTCTTTGTGTTAAGTGAGAGCCAAGCTTTGTGAGTGTTGAGAGAGAGCCAATCTTTGTGTTTGTGCTTCACCGTTGCACGTAGGTGTTAGGGCGTCTTTAAGTTTTGACACTGAAGTTCTATCTGGCCATCAATCTATTTGGGCGTGCAGCTGCAGTAACCGAAATTTATCTCTCAAGGTACGGTTTTACTGTGTGTACCGTATACACCCTCCCTACCGACATTGCACCAGAGCAACTCCCTGACGCCTTTGCGGACTTTTTCATCACCAGGGTGCAAATGATCAGGGAGGAGCTAGACAGCGCGACGCCTACACCTTCCTCACCGTTCTCGGAGGACGTTAGTCAGACAGAATCATTTGATAGTTTTCTGCCTGTGACTGAGGATGAGGTGAGGCGAGTCATCATCAGGTCTGCTCCCAAGTCTTGTGCCCTCGATCCTATCCCCGTCCCACTGCTTGTAGAATGCCTTGACGTCCTCCTCCCAGCACTCACCTCCATCATAAATTCTTCGATTCTCTCTGGCATATTCCCTCCCATTTTTAAACGGTCGATTGTCCTGCCCCTCCTAAAGAAACCCTCACTTGATCCAAACACACTCAAGAATTACCGCCCCGTCAGCAACCTCTCCTTTCTCTCAAAAATCATAGAAAAACTCATACTCTCTCAGCTCTCTGGCTATCTTCATTCTCGCAATCTCTATCCTTCCTCTCAGTCCGCCTACCGACTTGGTCATAGCACAGAAACAGCACTGGTCCGAGTCATGAGTGACCTCCTGCGCGCGATGGACGATGGCAAACTCTCTATTCTCACTCTGTTAGATCTCTCTGCTGCATTTGATACCATTGACCACCAGATTCTTCTTGACCGCCTTCATCTTTCTTTCGGACTTACTGGCTCAGCTTTAAACTGGTTCCAATCATATCTTTCTGACAGAACTCAAAAAGTCTCTATTTCCAACCGCTCTTCCAAACCTTCAGCCCTGTCTATTGGAGTTCCTCAAGGATCGGTCCTTGGGCCGGTCCTTTTCATCCTCTACACTAAACCTCTATCATCTCTCATTAGCCACCACTCAGTTTCCAGTCAATCCTTTGCTGATGACACTCAAATCAGTGACTCTTGCTTTCCTGATCAACTTGATGCCACAATCCTTCGCATACAGGAGTGCGTGGACGATGTAAAGCGTTGGATGACTTGCAACAAACTGAAGCTAAATGATGATAAAACGGAAATCCTTCTCATCCACTCTCAAAACAAACCTCTCCCTCCATTCGCTCCTTCTTCTATATCTATTGGCAACTCTGACATCACACTCTCTCCCTCTGCCAGAAACCTTGGAGTCACGCTTACGGACACCCTCTCCATGGACAAACATGTCACGAATATATGCAGATCAGCATATAACGAAATTAGAAAAATCAGCACCATTAGACACCTCCTCTCCTTTGATGCCACAAAAACTCTCGTCTCTTCACTCATTCTTTCAAAATTTGACTACTGTAACACTCTTCTCGCAGGCATTCCTCAACACCACATAGACAAACTTCAGAAGGCACAGAACTCAGCATGCAGACTCATTTTTAAATTAAAGAAACATGACCACATTCAACCACACATGCGGCAACTCCACTGGCTTCCAATATCCTCTCGCATCAAATACAAGTCTTCCAATCTTTGCTTCAACTCGTTCACTGACCCTCACTTTCCTGTCTATCTCTCTGAACTGTTGCTTCCATACATCCCCACAAGACAACTACGTTCTTCCATTGACAGTAGAACCCTCTCAATCCCAAGAACTAAAACTAAGACCATCGGTGAACGCTCCTTCTGCTTCCATGGGCCCACGTTCTGGAACCAGCTCCCCTTCCATATACGTCATAGTGAAACCTCGTCCATTTTCAAAAAGTCCCTTAAAACTCATCTGTTTAGGTCCGCCTATGACCTGTGATGCACCCTCCTTGCCCTACCTAATTTTCTGTTTCGGTTTAATCCTGAAGTGTCAAAGTGTCCTCTTTTTATAGCCATTTTCATTGTTTCTATAGAATAGTAGTTACTATCCTAGTGTCTCATTTGTATTTACTTAGTTTACTTGTTTTAATAATTGTAAAGCGCTTAGAGCTTTATGATAAGCGCTATATAAAAATGCCTAAATAAATAAATAAATAAATACTATTAGTACGGTGGCACACAATTCCTGTGATTTTTGCTCATTTGCCGGAAGCGCTATGTTGTATGTTAGTCGTCTAGCAACTGGATCTTTCCTTTTCTTCTCCTGTTTTAGCTTGAGTCTTGCCCAAACATATGGTGATCAGATGCAACATCAACTCATCTTTTAGCGCGTGAATCTTGTCGAGACCTTCTGATTTTTTTTTCTAATGCATACATAGTTAATTCGTTTTCTGTTCTGATATCAGGGGACACCCAAGTTACCTTGTGAAATTTCTTATGCTAGAACAGTGTTTCTCAACCTTTTTTGTGCCATACCCCACCTAAGCCTATCTAAATTTCGTATGCCCCCCCCCCAATGTATCATAAACACAGTTTTTAATATTAAAAAATAGGGTTGTTCACTGAAGAAACTTAAATGATAGGTTTTGGGAAGAAATCACTTGGATGTTGGTGAGGAAACATAGTAAGTAAATCCACATTCAGCTAAATATGAAGATATAAACAGTAACACAAGTTTTCTTGCACATTTGGTTGAATTTGGAATCTTGATTTCTGTTTCCCCACAAAGCCACACCATCTCTCCTTTTAGATTAAATAAAGTTTTAGCTGACTCATCAGTCCGCATTTCTGCGAGTTCTTCTTGATACTGCATAGTTGAAATATCAGAAAAATCCTCTAACAATGTCTGCATCATCCAAGTTGGAGAATCGGTGTGTTTCAAATCAGAAAATCTTTCTTTTAATTCAGCCGATAGAGTTTTCAGATGATCGACAATGACAAGTATACCGGTATCATTCATTTCACATTTTTTTGAGGCAATGAGACGTCAAAATTTTGGTTGAAAAGATTTTTCTGACATAATTCAATTAAGGTATAAACCAAATATCTTCACTTTTGCATCGACAAGAGTTTTATTTGTTCCTTGAAGTTGGTTACGTAATATTTTTAGCTTTTCAAAGATATTGGCTAAATAACTCACAAATGCTTTATCATTGACCGTTAACAGATAATTCATTTCAGGTTTGTCACTTTTAATAATCGCAAGCGTATCAAATAGTTCCATAAATCTTTTCACGCAATTCCCTTTCGAAAGCCATCTTACTTCAGTGTGAGATAAGAGTGTCACAAAGTCTGCATTTTGCTATTCATAAAAAAAAAGCTTGAGAAGACGTTCACATTTGGCATTTGCTTTACTAGTATTGACACACTTTATACCTGAATTTAGTGCTTCATCTAGCACGCGCGAAATGTTTTTAACTAATAAGTTTTCCATATGAATAACTGAATGCACAAGTAGCGTTTCTGGATTCTCATCTTTCATCAATTTTGAGCAACCATTTCCCTTGCCCATCATATTAGGAGTACCATCTGCAGCACAAGCTGTTATATTTTTCATT
Organism: Lymnaea stagnalis; assembly: GCA_964033795.1. Classification (NCBI taxonomy): domain Eukaryota; kingdom Metazoa; phylum Mollusca; class Gastropoda; family Lymnaeidae; genus Lymnaea; species Lymnaea stagnalis. The sequence continues at coordinate 248,622 of CAXITT010000520.1, read as the reverse complement.
TGTAACTTATTGACATCGAAGTAATGTTTTAGCTTACCGGTATTAAATATGTACATCTTTTGTGGTACCGTGAAATGGGGTGACTTTGCCTATATTTTGCCTTTGTGGTAGTAGTGATTTCTAATGATTTACGAACAACTTTCCTTCAGCAAAATACGCTTTACCAATGTATCTTACGTAAAGCTATCAATACAGCCTGACTGTCTCTCAAAGCTGAGTCGTCCATTTGCATTGATCATTTTGTTTTCAGCCTTTCAAAAAGTTGTATTTCCATATCTTCACTCATTTCGCGTATTCTTCTGCTAACAGTAGTGATACTGCGTGGCACAGCTTTCATGTCTTTGTCATATTTTTTTCCAGAACCGTGTTAAGAAATGCTGCTATTGATGGTTTGATGAAATTCTCTCCTGTGGTATGATTCCCCCCCCCCCCCCCAGATTTAGGAAATTTCATAACTAGCCTCAAGAGAATGATTGACAGTTGCAGTATGATTAATAAATAGAGACTTTAATGGTGCTCTTTTCAAAGTACAAATTGAATCATAGTAGACAGTTTTCAAATAATAGGCAGCTCATTTTCCAACTGCCCCCCCCCTAAAAATCAAATTGCCCCCCGTGGGGCATGAGCCCCACGTTGAACACCGTGCTAGAATGCACTGCCCCTAATAACGAGCTCATTTGTCGCGCAGAAGTCTGTCAGTAAAAGAAATAAATAATTCTTTTCAGAATTATAGCATAATTCCTTAGGGGGGGGGGTTGGTGCCAATGGCGTAGCTAAGGGGGGGGCGGGCGACAGATGTCTATTTGCGCCTAAGTCGAGGGGTCGCACAAAAGGGGAGTGGCAGTATTTTGTGAATGAAAAAAAATGTTCTTCAGATTAGGGGGGGGGGTTGGTGCCAATGGCGTAGCTAAGGGGGGAGTGGGCGACAGATGTCTACTTGCGCCAAACTAGCGGGGTCGCACAAAAGGGGTGTGGCTGTATTTTGTGAATGAAAAAAAATGTTTTTCAGAAGAGGAGGGGGGGGGTGTTTTGTGTGTTAAAAATGAATCATATCCCCTGGCGCCTCTGCAAGGTGCAGGTGGAATACTCCGTCCTTATTTTTATATGTAGGGGCGGAATTTTATGTCAACTGCAGAGTTTGTATTGTAGAGTTAAATTGAGCGTGGCATAAACCTTGGCCAACATGGGGTGGCACTAACACCAGGCAGTGTGGCACTAACACCAACCAGGGTGGCACTAACACCAGCCAGGGTGGCACTAACACCAGGCAGGGTGGCACTAACACCAGGCAGGGTGGCACTAACACCAGCCAGGGTGGCACTAACACCAGGCAGTGTGGCACTAACATCAGGCAGGGTGGCACTAACACCAGGCAGTGTGACACTAACACCAGCCAGGGTGCCACTAACACCAGGCAGGGTGGCACTAACACCAGCCAGGGTGGGACTAACACCAGGTAGGGTGGCACTAACACCAGGCAGTGTTGCACTAACACCAGGCTGGGTGGCACTAACACCAGGCAGGGTGGCACCAACACCAGCCAGGGTGGCACTAACACCAGGCAGTGTGGCACTAACACCAGGCAGTGTGGGACTAACACCAGGCAGCGTGGCACTAACACCAGGCAAGGGTGGCACTAACACCAGGCAGTGTATCTATCAGCACCAAAGTTGTTGACCTGTTGGGTCATACAAATATCTTGTATTGATGACTAAGTAGTCATGAGGCTGTTATTGAAAGAAATTTTGGGGTTAACCACTTTAATCCATTTTAAAAAAAAAATCAATAACAAACAAAAACAAGTTTTCCATCACAAAAAAGCAATGCTGACATCATTTTACACGTTGAAGTTGAACGCTTTAAAAAAAAAAAAGTAAATTTAAAACAAAATGGGTGCAAATAGTTGGGACAGATTCAGATTGTTTATTATTTTGTATTTAAAAAAAAAGAGAATCAGTTGAGAATTTAATAAATATTGTCTAAGAATGATTTTTTTAAAAAGTCTATTATTCAGGAAACTTTGTTACAAAAGTAGCACATTTAAAGAAAACACAAACGCTTTTGATTCAAAAATAATTGATGGAACGTGCAAAGTCTTTAAATGAGTAAATTTGCAAAAAATAAATAAATAATAATACTGATACAAGTGAAAAACAACAAAAATCATAATCGCAATCTTCTAGATGAATTTCAACTCCTTCTTCAAGACTTTTCTTCAAATTTATTTTAAGTTCTTAAATTCTAGTTGACCTTATTTCGGTGACGAAAAAGCAAAATTTTTTTTCTAATAAATTTAAATGACTCTAAAGGTCCCCTGTGTTTAGGTTATAAATAGGTACCGGGGGGGGGGGGGGAAAACACATTCCCCCCAAAAAATTAAAAAGGGGGGGGGGGGGGGGAAAGACCATTCGCACCAAAAAGTATAAAACAATTTAAAATTTCTTAAAATGCATTCCGCAAAGAAATCTTATTCAAATGGTTTGTAAGGCACTCTATGAGGACAAATTAAATACAGAAGAAACTTAAATATATTTTATTACAAGTTTTAATTAGCTTGCGATTTTGTCTGTTCGGCTCAACTTTGTCCCGGTTACTTAAGTCCATTTGTGCTGAAACTTTGTATAGAGGTACATTACTACCCCACTCCCCCAATGACCTCCCCTGACCCTCAAGTGATCTCTGTGGGTCAAATATTGCATATTAATTTTGAACCCTTTCTAATCTCAAATTGAGCTGAAAATGTGCAGACTTTAACTTAAAATTACTAATTTAAAAAAATGCTCTAAGAAGTATAAAATCTAGAATGGCTATTTATATTATAATTTTCTAAAATTAAAAGTTAATAAAAGACAAAAAATGATTTATTTTTATTTTTTAATAGACAACAATAAGATTTGTAGCAGAAACAAATACTAAATATTAGATTCCTGAGACAAGATGAACTATTGAAAAATTTCATTGCTTCTTCAAAAGTGATCAAATCTAAGCCAACTGGAAACGTTGTAATGTGGTAGATGGTACTGAAATGTGGTAGATGGTCCATCAGATATTGCCCAAATCATTGATATGGAGTAGGCTCAAATAAAAATAATGGCTAAGTACAGTACCAGTACTGCATAGTACGATTACTGTATGAGTAACGGTATTAAGATGAACATGAAAACAGCCTTGATATCTAGTAACGGTCAATAGTGAATCTGGTAATGGTCAATAGTGAATCTGGTGGCATCTTTTAAATGAGTAGTTTGAGGATGGCTCAAGCAGCAGGGCACGTCTCTTTCTGACATTTTGTAAAAGACTGATGACCCCGGCTTGAAATTCCAGGATCCCTTCCTCATCGAGGGGGTCTAGGGATGGAATGATCCCTTTGAAAAATGACAGGTGCCTGCCGTCCTTTGCCGGCAAAGTTTCAGCAATGTCTAGAGAAAGTTTATCCGTGTGTGATTGCAATACTTTAGACTGTTTCCGTGATATTGTCATTATTTCTTTGGGATCACTCTTGTTGCATCCATTCACGTTAGAAAAGTCAGTAGACCCTGTTCCAGGACAGTTCAACTCACTGTTAGAAAAGTCACTAGAAATTGTGCTAGGCTTTTCTTCTGGCAGCTGGAAGTTGAAAACTGAATCACTTGCTTGAGGTTTTGTGACTTTCTGCAGGAAACGCATTTGTTCTTGGTAAGCAAAAGTCTTCCCAGCTTTTGAGCCAGACCTTGTTCTTTTTAGAACCCTCGTCCACGTATCTCTGGTGTTCTTCCATTTCTTCATTATTAATGCCACTGAAAAGACATTAGAAAAGAAATTATTTTGTCTTCATGTAACTAAAACTAAGAGATCAACTGAGAGTATATCGCATAACTGGCATAAATGACTTGAGCCAATGTCAACGGCAGAATGCCATACTATTTAAGATATTATTGCAAATTTATCTTTCAATTGCTCAGTTCATGAAAGTAGGAGCTATTAAATATAAATAAATATAAATAAATATACACGTATATACATAAATAAATAAATATATATATTTATTTATTTAGGCATTTTTTATATAGCGCTTACCTTAAAGCTCTAAGCGCTTTACAATTATGAAAAACATGTAAACTAAGTAAAATAAAAATGAGACACTAGGATAGTAACTACTATACTATAGAAACAATTAAAATGGCTATAAAACGAGGACACTTTGGCACTGCTGACCAGGGGCATCAAGTGAGTTCTGGCTCTGAAGGCACCTAAACTTTCATATTGAAATCAAGACCGAATGACTAAAGAAGCGGGCTTTGGCTTATAAGCATAAAATAAAATAAATGATAAACATAGAAGTAGAAGGGGTATTTTTTCCATGTTTACTTTTGTCTTCTTTATTTCTCGCATCGTACTCAATGTTGGATCCTTTAGGCCAAGGGCTTAAGGGGCCCCAGCCCATTACTACGAACTATCACTACCGGTATCTCAATCCAAGGACAATGCAAGAACATCTATGTGTCCCTATGTTGTCTGTGACCAGAGCCTCAAGGACCTCAATCTAATCATGCTTCATCATACCAAGGAAAGATTACATTGTAAACACATTATATATTTCAACATCATAGTTGCAGTGGTGGATGAACTATATTACCAAATGAAACCGTCATAGTTGCAGTGTTGGATGAACTATATGATAAATGAGAAACTGTCATAGTTGCAGTGGTGGATGAACTATATGACCAAATGATAAACTGTCATAGTTGCAGTGGTGGATGAACTATATGATCAAATGAAACTGTGATAGCTGCAGTGGTGGATGAACTATATGATCAAATGAAACTGTCATAGTTGCAGTGGTGGATGAACTATATGATCAAATGAGAAACTGTCATAGTTGCAGTGGTGGGTGAACTATATGATCAAATGAACCCATCATAGTTGCAGTGGTGGATAAACTATATGATCAAATGAAACTGTCATAGTTGCAGTGGTGGATGAACTATATGACCAAATGAACCCGTCATAGTTGCAGTGGTGGATGAACTATATGATCAAATGAAACTGTCATAGTTGCAGTGGTGGATGAACTATATGACCAAATGAGAAACTGTCATAGTTGCAGTGGTGGATGAACTATATGATCAAATGAAACTGTCATAGTTGCAGTGGTGGATGAACTATATGACCAAATGAAACCGTCATAGTTGCAGTGGTGGATGAACTATATGACCAAATGAGAAACTGTCATAGTTGCAGTGGTGGGTGAACTATATGACCAAATGAGAAACTGTCATAGCTGCAGTGGTGGATGAACTATATGACCAAATGAACCCGTCATAGTTGCAGTGGTGGATGAACTATATGATCAAATGAGAAACTGTCATAGTTGCAGTGGTGGATGAACTATATGACCAAATAAGAAACTGTCATAGTTGCAGTGGTGGATGAACTATATGATCAAATGAGAAACTGTCATAGTTGCAGTGGTGGATGAACTATATGACCAAATGAGAAACTGTCATAGTTGCAGTGGTGGATGAACTATATGATCAAATGAGAAACTGTCATAGTTGCAGTGGTGGATGAACTATATGATCAAATGAGAAACTGTCATAGTTGCAGTGGTGGATGAACTATATGACCAAATGAGAAACTGTCATAGTTGCAGTGGTGGATGAACTATATGACCAAATGAGAAACTGTCATAGTTGCAGTGGTGGATGAACTATATGACCAAATGAGAAACTGTCATAGTTGCAGTGGTGGATGAACTATATGACCAAATGAGAAACTGTCATAGTTGCAGTGGTGGATGAACTATATGACCAAATGAGAAACTGTCATAGTTGCAGTGGTGGATGAACTATATGACCAAATGAGAAACTGTCATAGTTGCAGTGGTGGATGAACTATATGACCAAATGAGAAACTGTCATAGTTGCAGTGGTGGATGAACTATATGACCAAATGAGAAACTGTCATAGTTGCAGTGGTGGATGAACTATATGACCAAATGAGAAACTGTCATAGTTGCAGTGGTGGATGAACTATATGACCAAATGAGAAACTGTCATAGTTGCAGTGGTGGATGAACTATATGACCAAATGAGAAACTGTCATAGTTGCAGTGGTGGATGAACTATATGACCAAATGAGAAACTGTCATAGTTGCAGTGGTGGATGAACTATATGACCAAATGAGAAACTGTCATAGTTGCAGTGGTGGATGAACTATATGACCAAATGAGAAACTGTCATAGTTGCAGTGGTGGATGAACTATATGACCAAATGAGAAACTGTCATAGTTGCAGTGGTGGATGAACTATATGACCAAATGAGAAACTGTCATAGTTGCAGTGGTGGATGAACTATATGACCAAATGAGAAACTGTCATAGTTGCAGTGGTGGATGAACTATATGACCAAATGAGAAACTGTCATAGTTGCAGTGGTGGATGAACTATATGACCAAATGAGAAACTGTCATAGTTGCAGTGGTGGATGAACTATATGACCAAACAAAACTATGTATTTTTTTGTGTGCAACAAATCTCAAGGAGCGACATTTAAAAAAATAATTAATTGAGAGGATCATTTAAATATTAATAAGAGATTTATTGAATCTGACTAATAATAAACTTTACTTACAATTATATGCATAAGAGCACAATAGCTGCTTAAAAAATATATATTTTTTACAATAAATCTGTATAAAATTTCCTCTTTTCCAGGGTACAAGAAGTTGTATTTCTCATTTTAACAACAACAAATCTCTTAAAGCCTTTTTTAATGAATGTTTGTGCACCCAGGAAAGCTAAAGCACATTTTTAAATAAAATATTTGTGCCTGGAGGAAGGCTCAAAGCGAACAACTTCAACTTTGTTGTTTTTTGTGTACCAGAATATTATTCCATCTGTCACAGGGCTGCAATGAGCTTGTTATTTCATGTCACACCACGTCATCAAAATAAAATATCTCTCTAATACCGCCCTTGATAATAGACTCTAGTCCTAGTTGAAACTTTTTTACGTTCATACGCCCCCTCCCCAGCACCCCCCGCCACCCCCACCCCCCCCCCCCCCCGTTGCTACGCCACTGAGCCAGACTGTCAACTGTAGATCCTTGCATTTATTAGTAATCATATCATAATTAATAGTTTAATTCCCTTTCGTATATCTTGCCAGATGGGGTTTTTAACGATGCTATTTTCAACATATGGGTGCACAACAACTATCACATTGAGATCATTACATGCCACAATGCATTGCTGGTGCCGAGACAGATGGGGCATGTGAGCTGCACTACGACGCCCAAGTAATCATCCCAAAGTCATACTTATCATATACTACATAGACTTTGATTGCCATACATTCATTCGTTTTAACGGCAGTCGCCAACGTTGAACCTCTCTATATATTATGTTGTATAGCCGATAGCCTATCTGTCCTCTCTATACATTATATTGTATAGTCTGTCTGTCCGTAAACGTAATATCCACACATTAAAGGTTTAATTTTTTTAACAGAAAAAAAAGGCGATGCCTGAAATCAGGACCCCCTCATCCTATAGAAAAAACTGCCGCCCATGGTAGGCCTTGTAAAATGACGAATTTGGCACCCCTTCACTTTGTAAGTCCCGATGAGTACGGCCAAATACCGTGCATGATAATAATTATTTTTCTATCATTTAATTCACAATTGATAAAGGTTCTCTCTATGGAAATTTGGCGCCCCCTTGAAGTTGGCCCCCTCTCCGTAACCAGTTGGCCTTGGCGTAAACCCAGTTTTATAGTATATGTAATATTTAAATAAGACTAGACATTACCGTATCATTACGTCATCACGCGGTCTTACCGTATTCACTCCTAGCCCTTTCGTCCATTTCCTGAAAGTCGGGATTCATTATTGTGCACACCTCGTCCCATGCTTTGGCCGTTGAGATCCTGCACTTGTACAACTTCAGGCTGCTGTCCCATAGAACGGGGCGCTCCTCGACGGCCGAGATCAGAAGCTCGGCGTTCACATTTTTATTAACCACCGTTTCTTCAAACATCCCCAGAAATTAAATATTAGCCGCAATAAAAAAAAAAAGACGAACGCGCTGGTCAGAGCGACACACTGTGTCACGTCCCACTTTTTATTTTGGGTTCCCCGAAGAGGGGCCCCGCCGCTTGACGCGAACACGCCTAGTCGCGCGAGCCTCGCCGGAACGAAGACGCGGCGATATTTTTATCATGCGAGCGACGGAAAGCTTTCGCGGTAGCAAAGGGATGTAACCAATGCTACGATCCGATCAGACTCGTCGTTTCGCATGCACCCAGCTCGCGCTTAGAAGCGACGTGTGTTGCTGTTAAAAATATTTCCATGGCCGCTGAGCTGGCGCGTAGGGAGAGTAGTGCGGAGTGGGCGGTCCGCCCCGGGTGGAACTTTTTTCTATTTAAATATGGAGGGGCGGCATTTTCTGCCAACTACTGAGTTTTTTCGTGGGAAAAAGTGGGAAAGGGGTGGCAAAATTTTTTTTTTTAGTCCGCCCCTGGTGGCACTAACCCTAGCTACACCAATGTCGCTGAGACCCCGCTTAGGCCAATTTAGTTAGGAGATAAAGTCAGGGTAGAATCGTAAACCATCACAAAAACATTGACCAGCACCCCGGGGTGGATGGGACTCGGTGACCTTGGATGGCAACTCATCTAAGAGAAGGAAACTCTGAATTCAAAACCGGAGATGGAGTCTCCTAGGCGGATACCATTGGAACAATGAAACATTCAGACTCCTCCTGCGACGCCAATGGTTCCAAGCTGTACCATCCACGTATGATGTTCCCTTGGGTTATCCAGCGGCGTGAAGAGGGATGATTCGCAGTATAGGGAACCAGCTTATAATCCTTTAAAAGAAAAGAAGAAAAAAAGAAAAATCCCAGGCCTTGTGGATTTCGTCCTGCGAAGTCTACAACCATCGTCACATTGTGACGGACAAGTCTACAACCATCGTCACATTGTGACGGACAAGTCTACAACCATCGTCACATTGTGACGGACAAGTCTACAACCATCGTCACATTGTGACGGACAAGTCTACAACCATCGTCACATTGTGACGGACAAGTCTACAACCATCTTCACATTGTGACGGACAAGTCTACAACCATCGTCACATTGTGACGGACAAGTCAACAACCATCGTCACATTGTGACGGACAAGTATACAACCATCGTCACATTGTGACGGACAAGTCTACAACCATCGTCACATTGTGACGGACGGATGCCAGCAACAAATCGTAAATCACCAAGCGCTAATTTCGAATAGCAATAGAAGTGCCGTTTTATATTGTTAGACTTGAGACAATTCAAGACTTAATTATAAAGACATGCAATTTCACTGCCTTCAATTTGATATATAATAGTGTCGTATGATGACTAAGCGTCAGTACACTCGATCACATTAGACCTTCAAATTTCGCGTCAAATTTGTCAATGAACGCACTATTTTGTGCGTGGTTTCTTTGTTTTTTGTGGACAAAACTGGGAATTGGATCAAATTATAGTAATTTGAAAGCTGTGACAAGGCTTCATACAAAAATTGCATTAAATGCATGATCGAAAATTTGATTGCGTGAACTGAAGCTAACCATGCCGGCAATCCGCAACAAATGAAATGAGTTATTTAGTTTATGTAGGGTGGTATTTTTATATGTATATATATATATTTGGGGGGGGGAGTGGTGGAGCAAGGGCTCGCTCAGAGCGTCACAATCACAATGGTGGCGGGGGGGGGTGGAGCAAGGGCTCGCTCAGAGCGTCACAATCACAATGGTGGGGGGGAGTGGTGGAGCCAGGGCTCGCTCAGAGCGTCACAATCACAATGGTGGGGGGGAGTGGTGGAGCCAGGGCTCGCTCAGAGCGTCACAATCACAATGGTGGGGGGGAGTGGTGGAGCCAGGGCTCGCTCAGAGCGTCACAATCACAATGGTGGGGGGGAGTGGTGGAGCCAGGGCTCGCTCAGAGCGTCACAATCACAATGGTGGGGGGGAGTGGTGGAGCCAGGGCTCGCTCAGAGCGTCACAATCACAATGGTGGGGGGGAGTGGTGGAGCCAGGGCTCGCTCAGAGCGTCACAATCACAATGGTGGGGGGGAGTGGTGGAGCCAGGGCTCGCTCAGAGCGTCACAATCACAATGGTGGGGGGGAGTGGTGGAGCCAGGGCTCGCTCAGAGCGTCACAATCACAATGGTGGGGGGGAGTGGTGGAGCCAGGGCTCGCTCAGAGCGTCACAATCACAATGGTGGGGGGGAGTGGTGGAGCCAGGGCTCGCTCAGAGCGTCACAATCACAATGGTGGGGGGGAGTGGTGGAGCCAGGGCTCGCTCAGNCCCCCCCCCCCCCTTTTCCACCGGAAAAATAATAACAACTCCATTTATTGTTACCAGTGTACACACTGCCCCCCCCCACCCCCACAGAGGAGTGAAACATCAAAATAAAGTGTTAACTAGAAAGTCGAGTAATTGAAATGTCCCGAAAACTCAATAGAAAATTTAGAGTACAAGAAGATGGCCGCAATTAGCTGATCCTAATAGGAAAATTACAAAAATAAATATGATTTTTAAAAAATAAGAAGAAACACCAACCGATACGCTTTGTCTCAGCGTCCTAAAATACCAATCAATACCCTTTACACGTGTCTCGGCACCCTAAAAACCAATCAATACCCTTTACACGTGTCTCAGCACCCTAAAACACCAATCAATACCCTTTACACGTGTCTCAGCACCCTAAAACACCAATCAATACCCTTTACAAGTGTCTCGGCACCCTAAAAACCAATCAATACCCTTTACACGTGTCTCAGCACCCTAAAACACCAATCAATACCCTTTACACGTGTCTCGGCGCCCTAAAACACCAATCAATTCCCTTTACACGTGTTTCAGCACCCCTAAAACACAAATCAATACCCTTTACACGTGTCTCAGCACCCTTAAAACACAAATCAATACCCTTTACATGTGTCTCAGCACCCCTAAAACACACATCAATACCCTTTACACATGTCTCAGCACCCCTAAAACACCAATCAATACCCTTTACACGTGTCTCAGCACCCCTAAACCCCAGATCCAAGCAATCGGCACGTACCCGGATTTTGACCATCGGTTCGTGGCGTAACCCCAAGGTGGCGGAGGTTTAATTTTAAAGATTCCTTCCCTTGGATATGAGTCATAATCCCAAGGGAAAGAATCCCATCCACTCGTTTTGGCTTGTCTCGCCTGTTGCTGGAGGTTAAACAAAGTTCTGTGTGCCATGTCTTGTTGTTGACACGCTTGACCGCACAGCCATATTCAGTCAACCATTTGACGATACTTGCTTTGAAATGGGGACGTTTGTCTCAGCGGCGTAGGGAAGGGGGGGGAGGGGCCCCGCGGTGGGCCGGCGGGCACCTTTTTTTTTCCTTTCAATAGAGGGTTGGCAATGGAGGGTTGGCATTGGAGGGTTTGCATTGGAGGGTTGGCATTGGAGGGTTGGCAATGGAGGTTTGGCATTTTCGACCAGCTGCAGAGTTTTTGTGAAGTGGAATGGGGCGGCAAAATTACGCCCTCTCCGGGCTGCACTAAACCTAGCTACGCCACTGATTAGTCTATTTAAGAAAGTCGACCATTAAATCAGTTATTTAAATATACTGTCTAAGGTCGATTTCTACAAGACCGTTTCATTTATTTCGATAATCTTCACGGCACCAGCCCTTGTTTAGACGATAGTCTAGGTCCGCGCACAGTTATTGCCCTTCATTTTTACCTCCCCCACGCTCGGATACTTCATTGCAGTTTTAAGTTTATCATTTTAAAAAATTGTTTTTACTGTTGTTTGTTTACTGAAGAAGGCTGCTTGTTCGTTGTTTTGTTTCGTACTCCCCCCCCCCACATAGACACAAATCCATTCGACCCCCATATGATACCTCTACTGGTCTGAAGTTGGTGAATCAGCTTGAGTCGTCTGTCCTTGATGCTCCAGGTGTAAACTATACCCTTCTCTCATGCAATGACAAGACACAGCGTGGGTCCAGTGGCGCAGCTGGGTTAAGTGCCGCCCTGGGCAGGCCGAGAGTTTTGCCGCCCCCTTTCCACGCTTTCAGCTTTCCCCCTGCCCTGAGTGCTAGATTTCTTATAGTATCAACTTGAACCCAGCCCTCCCCATACGACACTTTCACGAAATAAATCATGCAGTGGTCCGAAAATGCCGGCCTTCTATATTAAGTAAAGAGTGACACTCCGGCTCGCCCCTAGCCCTTGTTCCTGCGCCACTGTTTGGGTTCCATGTCTTAAAGGGTCATTGACTTCTTTATCTCATGTCTGTAGGGATTTATGAATTTAGGGGTCCATGACCTTTGTTTCCAAAGTTCAAAATTTACAGAAATTAATACAATTTTATATATTCATGGCTGGTAAATACTGCAGAAAATATAGTCCGTGATAAAATTGTGATCAAATATTACTTAATCCGAAACTTATTACGTTCACTTAGAAAATATTTTAGAATGTTTGTTTATTGAAAACTTTTCATCAATCCATTAGGCCGTCCAGTCAATCAATCCATTAGGCCGTCCAGTCAATCAATCCATTAGGCCGTCCAGTCAATCAATCCATTAGGCCGTCCAGTCAATCAATCCATTAGGCCGTCCAGTCAATCAATCCATTAGGCCGTCCAGTCAATCAATCCATTAGGCCGACCAGTCAATCAATCCATTAGGCCGTCCAGTCAATCAATCTAGTTGTTAAATAGAAATTAAATCTTCTTTTGTTTGTCTTTTTTTTCTCCTTTTTTTTTAAAAATATATTTTTATGAATGTTGAATCAACCACCACCTCACCCCTTTTTCCAAAGGCCCCCTCCCCCAACTAACCCACTTACGAACATGATTTATGACAACTCCAAGCACCCAAGTGACTGTGATTTATGACAAACACACACACAACCAGGGCCCCGGTTACAGGTCCAGGCCCAATCCATCAATATCCCTAAAGAGGCACCTATCAGATTGAAATGACGTGGCCATAAATCCTCTACCGTCTCACCGTAACAACAGTACCACTGTCCTCGTCAGCCGGCTGGTGGTGGAGCGGCCCGGGGGGGGGTGTCACGGTCGGCCTGTCGGTGGAGACGGGGGTCACTTTCGGCCTTTTGGTGTGTGCGTATCCTTCTCCACACCATCCATCTCCATACCATCCTTCTCCACACCATCCTTCTCCACACCGTCCATCTCCACACCTTCCATCTCCACACCATCCTTCTCCACACCGTCCATCTCCACACCATCCATCTCCACACCATCCATCTCCACACCATCCATCTCCACACCATCCATGTCCACACCATCCATCTCCACACATCCATCTCCACACCATCCATCTCCACACCATCCATCTCCACACATCCATCTCCACAACATCCATCTCCACACCTTCCATCTCCACACCATCCATCTCCACACCATCCATCTCCACACCTTCCATCTCCACACCATCCATCTCCACACCATCCATCTCCACACCTTCCATCTCCAAACCATCCATCTCCACACCATTCTTCTCTACACCATCCATCTCCACACCATCCTTCCATCTAAGTCTAGGTCTGCCTTTGAGACGTTTTCCAAGGGGGGTGGGGGTGGGGGTGTGTGCACCCCCTGCACTCCTTTGTCATTTGGCATTCTTTCTAATTGTCCTGCTCTTTTGAAAAAAAAAAAAGTTCTGCTTCTCCCCCTTATTACCTTTATTATATTCTTGACTTTGTCCAAACGCTATTAGATGCGTTCTCAAGTACACAAATAAATATCTATCATGTGCATGAGGTCAAACCTATTTTTTAAAGAACGCGCTTTTTAATATTATTAAAAAAAACAAAAAAAAAACAAACTATGAAGCGAACAAATAATAAAAATATCATTGGAGTATGGTAAGGGCCCATGATTTTTATCAAATTGACCTGCATAACTAGCTCTATGTCATAAAACGTCAAAATCCAGTTAGTAGCATTCGTTTTTTTACAAATGCGTTTCCCATCATTTTAAATTTCTACTGCTTGTGATCACAAAACTTTAAATAAAGAAAAAATGAACAACAACAACAACAAATCGCTAAAACTGAACTAATCCTGTTTTTGTTCCGCTTCAACGGCGATATAATATGGACAAGTTAAAATCTTTAGGTGGTAGGTTTACTACCAGCTCTATAATAGTATGATGATTTCTGAATTAAATTTTAAAACAGTTTTTTTTTTTTTAATGTGTTTGCCTACACCATAGAGCTATTGTTATTAGTAGATTTAGAATATTCTGTAGTATTTGTTAATAAAGCTTTTATTTTGTAATGTTTGCCATTAGCTGTGCTCCCCACCGGCGCATTTTGTACTGTTTAAAAAAAAAATTAATTAAATCCCCTATTTATATTAACTTTGCTTTTGTTCGTGTGTTTCTTTCTGTCTGGTTGCGAGGCGAAATCTCCGAAAAGGCTAATTGACCCCCTTCCCGTCAAACCATTAAGCTGAAACTTGGCACATAGACGTCGTTGCCGATGACAACAGATTGTTTCAAATTTTCAGCCTCAACCCTCCCCCCCCCCCCCCCCCCCCCCCCCCC
>CAXITT010000520.1:178600-229049 GCA_964033795.1 Lymnaea stagnalis | reverse complement strand
CCCCCCCCCCCAACCAGGTTCGCAACCGCACCCTTTTTGTTCACGCCCCTGAACTATATTGATATTCTAATGTGTCCACCCCCTTTATACCGCAGATTTATAAGAACATATTATTTAAATTGAGAACTATTTCCTTAAAACAAAAAAGAAAACATTACGCACCAAACGCACTTTGCGGTATTTTTAAGAATTTCCTTTAGTTTAGCGCAGTGATCGGGATCTTAATTGAATGAAATCAGTGCCTCCTGGTGGCGTGAGTGACCTTGGTACATATATATATATCGGGAAGAGAGAGCTATTGATTTGATGATTTTAAGTGAGATAATCTTTCTTTTTTTCCCTTTTGACATATAAATGTCAACAACTCTAGAGCAGTGAAATTGGGGATACAGGAACACAATGACAGACAAGTTGACATCATAGCCCATGTCAATATTATAGCACATGCATGTCACTATAATAAAACATGTCAATATTGATGCACATGTCAACATTATAGCACATGCCAATTTTATTAATAGAAAAGACACGATACGAGGTTCGGGGGGGGGGGTGTTAAGTCTGGATTTGCAATAAGCCTGGATGAGGACTAACTCTGTATTAGCAATAACTGTGGATTAGCACTAACCCTGGATTAGCACTAACTCTGGATTAACACTAACCCTGGATTAGCACTAACTCTGGATTAGCAGTAACCCTGGATTAACACTAATTCTGGATAAGCCTGAGCTTGGATTAACAATAACCCTGGATTAGCAATAACATTGGAAAAGCAACACACACAAAAAAAACCCACTGGATTAGCAACAGCCTTGGATTAGCAGTTAACCTGGATTAACAACAAGCCTAGCTTGGCAATACCGACGGATTAGCAGCCTGGGCCTGACCAGTGTTCCTTACACGCATCCCTTCAGGAGCCATGGCCGCCCTCCATTTCTTCCCGCCTCCCCCAATCAAAACGGTGAGGTCGCTGTATTTCTTCAGAAAAAGAAAACAAAAAAAACCCCTCCAAACAATGGATGTTTAGTAGTTAAGATGACGTTAACCCTCGATCAAAAAAAAATATGGGCTGGGGAGGGGCTCCTGCGACACTGGCACAGCCCACCAGAAGATGTAAAGTGCCGCCCTCCCTCCCATCTCCACCCCCCCCCTCAAACCCATAGTCTGAAAGAAAAACCTCTGCTAGGCCCTCATAAAGCTCTTTGCCTCCTCTGCTTTGTTTATGGAGATTTCCAACAGGCGAAAAAGAGACCCCCCCCCACTTGAAAAAGTTTAATTAAACGAAACCTCTTGATGTAGGAGGTTCTGTCGCGTGATTGACGGTTGGCCTTACGTGATTTGATCGACATACGGCTGCAAGGGTTTAAGTGCGCTTGTCAATAGCGCGTCACATCAAGTCCGCGTAGTGGCTTTTTTTTTTTTGATTCGACTCGACGTAAGTGCTGCTTTATATATTAGTTTTGAAACCAAAGATAGGCCTTGCGCACGATTTAGCCGAACGAATGAAAGGAACTGTTCCATATGGACTCTCNGGGGGGGGGGGGGGGGGGGGGGGGGGGGGGGGGGGTCGGGACCTCTTTGATATGATGACATGGGGGGTAATATACTAAATAAAGGATTCGCACAAATTTAAAGGTAGGGCACAATTACTTTCTAGGGTCACGCCCTCGGCTGCTTATTTTGTTAAGTGGAAAATAGTTAACTTCGGTTACGCCCCTGCGCTGTCGTTGCTAAGCCATTTGAATCGTCCAAGACATCGGGCGCAGATCCAGTTGGTAAGAGGGGCGCCACCGAAGCGCCCCATTTCTGTACGAGTGTTTAGCTTATTAGGATGTACCGAGTTAGTCGGGAGTTTATAAGGATATGCCCAAGTTATGAAGGGTATACCATGGCATTTGCTTGTAGGTAGGAGTAAATTAGCTTACAAGGGTACACATTACAGTTGTTGGGCCACGGATATATAAGAGGTGTTAAGGGTAGGTAAGATTTATATAAGGGAATACAGGGATATTAAAGGACAGGGTATTTTTGCGTTTTTAATTAAAGGTATACAAGGGTATAGAGAGGTGTTCAATGCCGGTGTACATTAGGGTAAACAATGGAGTGTTTGGGTATACAAGGGTAAATACAGGTTACTCTTAAATTCAAGGAGAGAGAAAGTTGGTATTAAAAGAAATAACAAAGTAAAAGGTAATACAGGTAAGACGACACGTGATCGTCTGCTGCTAGAAAGATACGCCTCCGCCAACGGTTTCCCCAATACGCTAGTCAGCGGCGGCCCACCACACTTTGATCGGCCATATTAAAAAGCGACACGTCTTCCAGGGGCTTACATCCACCGGAAGTGGCATTTCCGAGCCAGCCGTCGAGTGCTCAATTGTTGCCCGATTCTGCTGCTAGCGCCAAACAGATCCCAAAACCAGGAGAGCGGTTGGACAAAAAATAAATCTATAACCACGCGGGGAGGTGATTATTGAACAGCGTGTGGGGGAGTATTCAATGGGAAATTTGAAGTAGGTAATAAAAAAAAATAATTAAAAAAATTGAAAAAAAACACCAACTCTACATTAACGCAATAATATAAAGTTCAAACGGTGAGTAGTTTTTTTTGTAGCTAATTTTCTAAATTAAATTACGAACATGAAACATGGGCAAAGTTGCAGGTTGTCCTCACAGCGCGTTATCAACTGTAATTGCGTTGTTCCATGTCCATAGACTGTAGACGCAAAAAAGGGACATTCTGCTTCAGTCAGGCCCGATATTGTTTATGAAGTTACTGCCAAGAGCCATTTCATTCGTAAAGGAATGGAATGCTACTTGATTTTAATGTGTCGTTGTGTGTAAATAAGGTAAGCAAATGATAATGTTCATTAAAATAAGCTCATTGAAACAATCTTATCATTTAACAGTAAAAAAAAAATATTTAGAATGAGTGATATGCGTATTTTAATTAAATTTATTAACATTCCGCTTTCCTTCATTCCTTACGTGTGTACTCTACTGATTCCAAAAGTAAAGAACACACACAGTACAGTAGCTTTGGAGATATGTGTCCAGAAATTTACCAGTGAACATATGTCCAAGATCATAAGAAACTGACCAGTGAACATAGGCCTATGTCCAAGATCGTAAGAAACAGACCAGCCGTCGTATGTGCGACAAGGCACTAACCTGACCAGTGAACGCATGTCCAAGATCATAAGAAATTGACCAGCGGTCATATGACTAGGACCACAAGAAGCTGACCAGCGGCCATATGTGTCAGATTATATGAAACTGACCAGCGGCCTCGGGAAAGTACAATGCTAATATTCGGGTCGTTCAGGGGTCAGCGCTTGACCCTGCACATCCCCATCGGTCAGACGGTGCACGAGTTGAAGGAGAAAATTAAAGAAATGTTGGGGATATCAGGAGACTTGTACAGGTGAGTTAGGCCTATAGAGGGAGTTAATGAACATGTACAGGTGAGTTAGGTTATAAGATGGTGTTAATGTACCTTTACAGGTGAGCTAGGCAATAGATGATGTTAATGAACATGTACAGGTGAGTTAAGAATAGATAAAGTTTGAGCAGTGCAACCCCACCGCCCCCCACCAGGTCTCACCTGAGTGCCTTAAAATGTTTACCATCACACCCCGTGCATCCCACCGGCCCCCTAGAAATAAGAGCTGGCCGTGTTCACGGAAGAATAAACTTCCATTTCGTCCTCTGTTTAGGTGTCAAGATTGTTTTATAAACTTCCATTTCGTCCTCTGTTTAGGTCTCAAGATTGTTTTATAAACGTCCATTTCGTCCTCTTGTTTAGGTCTCAAGATTGTTTTATAAACGTCCATTTCGTCCTCTGTTTAGGTCTCAAGATTGTTTTATAAACGTCCATTTCGTCCTCTTGTTTAGGTCTCAAGATTGTTTTATAAACTTCCATTTCGTCCTCTGTTTAGGTCTCAAGATTGTTTTATAAACTTTCATTTCGTCCTCTTGTTTAGGTCTCAATATTGTTTTATAAACGTCCATTTCGTCCTCTGTTTAGGTGTCAAGATTGTTTTATAAACGTCCATTTCGTCCTCTTGTTTAGGTCTCAAGATTGTTTTATAAACGTCCATTTCGTCCTCTTGTTTAGGTCTCAAGATTGTTTTATAAACGTCCATTTCGTCCTCTGTTTAGATCTCAAGATTGCCTTATAAACTTCCATTTCGTCCTCTGTTTAGGTCTCAAGATTGTTTTATAAACTTCCATTTCGTCCTCTTGTTTAGGTCTCAAGATTGCCTTATAAACTTCCATTTCGTCCTCTGTTTAGGTCTCAAGATTGTTTTATAAACTTCCATTTCGTCCTCTTGTTTAGGTCTCAAGATTGTTTTATAAACGTCCATTTCGTCCCCTGTTTAGGTCTCAAGATTGTTTTATAAACTTTCATTTCGTCCTCTGTTTAGATCTCAAGATTGCCTTATAAACTTCCATTTCGTCCTCTGTTTAGGTCTCAAGATTGTTTTATAAACTTCCATTTCGTCCTCTTGTTTAGGTCTCAAGATTGTTTTATAAACTTCCATTTCGTCCTCTGTTTAGGTCTCAAGATTGTTTTTCTTCTAGAATAAAACAATAATTCAAATTTGTTTGTATAGCAAAAATACGCAATGAATGACAAAAAAAGGTGTTTTACTTAAAGATAGCATCATGAGTCATTTAGCCAGCCTTCCCGCTTTTTGAATGGTCAATTATGGTCGTATCACAGGGACTAAATGTCACCACCCACCAAAAAAAAAACAAAAAAAAAAAACAATAACAAACCAACAACAACAACAATAACAACAACAAACCAACAAAAAAAGAACATGTTGGGAAACGCTATTATAAAGTGAACACTATGGGCAGGAGACGACACAGCATGTTAATGGCCATGTGAATGCGTTCAGCTAGCACTGGTGCTGTGCTATGGACAGGAGACGACACAGCATGTTAATGGCCATGTGAATGCGTTCAGCTAGCACTGGTGCTGTGCTATGGACAGGAGACGACACAGCATGTTAATGGCCATGTGAATGCGTTCAGCTAGCACTGGTGCTGTGCTATGGACAGGAGACGACACAGCATGTTAATGGCCATGTGAATGCGTTCAGCTAGCACTGGTGCTGTGCTATGGACAGGAGACGACACATCATGTTAATGGCCATGTGAAGGCGTTCAGCCAGCACTGGTGCTGTGCTATGGACAGGAGACGACACAGCATGTTAATGGCCATGTGAATGCGTTCAGCTAGCACTGGTGCTGTGCTATGGGCAGGAGACGACACAGCATGTTAATGGCCATGTGAATGCGTTCAGCTAGCACTGGTGCTGTGCTTCAGATGGTGTTAGTCAAATATATATACTGGTGAGTTGGAGCCAATGACTTACAGAAATCCTTATTTCGGAAAGGTGAAATGGTGAATGGAGTTCTATCCTCTTGACGTAATTCATCTCAAAGGGCTTGTACGGCTATGCTGTAGGTACAACGCTGCATTTAGCGGCGAGAACAATCACAAGATGTCGCAAACACTGGATAAGTACACTCACTGGATAAGAATACTTACTGGATAAGTACACTCACTGGATAAGAATACTCACTGGATAAGTACACTCACTGGATAAGAATACTCACTGGATAAGTACACTCACTGGATATATGCAATGTCATGACCATCATTAATCCACGCCGTTAATCCATTTCTAAGGCAGGACAAGAAAGTACTGGCCTTGAACTACGCAGGTTCTGACCTTGGTGACTCGTGGGTGTTCTCGGACTTGGGATTACTTCCGGGTACAAACATTAAAATAAAGGTTAGTGTCTGTCCACCGAAGGTCAGTTTACCATCCTTCTGTTTACAATCGTTCAATCTACCATCCTTCAGTCTACGATCATTCAAAATACCATCCATCAGTCTACCATCCTTCAATCTCCCATCCTAGGTTATATTCCTTTTAAAATTTATTTTCAGATTTATTGCGTAGACACGCCCGGGGTTGGATGAGGTGTGTGTGTGTGTGTGGGGGGGGGGTGTTTTAACTAACAGTGAGGTCAGCCAGGGATCCCTTCTGTATGACATAATGTTTGCGCTAGCTCCGACTCTTGGGTCCAATTTTAAATTAAGGATGTTGCCAGGGGAAAAAAAAATGTTTGTGAGGTCATTAATTAGTTTCAAAGGCGATTTCCAAAATTGCCTGATAGTAAATGTAGGCATGAAGTTGGGTCATCTGACTGTAAATGTAGGCATGAAGTTGGGTCATCTGACTGTAAATGTAGGCATGAAGTTGGGTCATCTGACTGTAAATGTAGGCATGAAGTTGGGTCATCTGACTGTAAATGTAGGCATGAAGTTGGGTCATCTGACTGTAAATGTAGGCATGAAGTTGGGTCATCTGACTGTAAATGTAGGCATGAAGTTGGGTCATCTGACTGTAAATGTAGGCATGAAGTTGAGTTGTTTGATTGTAGATGAAGGCATGAAATTGGGTCGTCTGATTGTAAATGTAGGCATGAAGTTAGGTCGTCTGACTGTAAATGTAGGCGAGAAGTTGAGTCGTCTGATTGTAAATGTAGGCATGAAGTTGAGTCGTCTGATTGTAGATGTAGGCATGAAGTTGGGTCGTCTGATTGTAAATGTAGGCATGAAGTTGAGTCGTCTGATTGTAGATGTAGGCATGAAGTTGGGTCGTCTGATTGTAAATGTAGGCATGAAGTTGGGTCGTCTGATTGTAAATGTAGGCATGAAGTTGAGTCGTCTGATTGTAGATGTAGGCATGAAGTTGGGTCGTCTGATTGTAAATGTAGGCATGAAGTTGAGTCGTCTGATTGTAGATGTAGGCATGAAGTTGGGTCGTCTGATTGTAAATGTAGGCATGAAGTTGAGTCGTCTGATTGTAGATGTAGGCATGAAGTTGGGTCGTCTGATTGTAAATGTAGGCATGAAGTTGAGTCGTCTGATTGTAGATGTAGGCATGAAGTTGGGTCGTCTGATTGTAAATGTAGGCATGAAGTTGAGTCGTCTGATTGTAGATGTAGGCATGAAGTTGGGTCGTCTGATTGTAAATGTAGGCATGAAGTTGAGTCGTCTGATTGTAGATGTAGGCATGAAGTTGGGTCGTCTGATTGTAAATGTAGGCATGAAGTTGAGTCGTCTGATTGTAGATGTAGGCATGAAGTTGGGTCGTCTGATTGTAAATGTAGGCATGAAGTTGAGTCGTCTGATTGTAGATGTAGGCATGAAGTTGGGTCGTCTGATTGTAAATGTAGGCATGAAGTTGAGTCGTCTGATTGTAAATGTAGGCACGAAGTTGAGTCGTTTGATTGTAGATGAAGGCATGAAATTGGGTCGTCTGATTGTAAATGTAGGCATGAAGTTGAGTCGTCTGAGTGTAGATGTAGGCATGAAATTGGGTCGTCTGATTGTAAATGTAGGCATGAAATTGGGTCGTCTGATTGTAAATGTAGGCATGAAATTGAGTCGTTTGATTGTAGATGTAGGCATGAAATTGGGTCGTCTGATTGTAAATGTAGGCATGAAGTTGGGTCGTCTGACTGTAAATGTAGGCATGAAGTTGAGTCGTCTGCTTTTAAATGTAGGCATGAAGTTGAGTCGTCTGCTTGTAGATGTAGGCATGAAATTTTGTCGTCTGACTGTAAATGTAGGCATGAAGTTGAGTCGTCTGATTGTAGATGTAGGCATGAAAATGGGTCGTCTGATGTAAATGTAGGCATGAAGTTGGGTCGTCTGACTGTAAATGTAGGCATGAAGTTGAGTCGTCTGATTGTAGATGTAGGCATGAAGTTGGGTCGTCTGATTGTAAATGTAGGCATGAAGTTGAGTCGTCTGATTGTAGATGTAGGCATGAAGTTGGGTCGTCTGATTGTAAATGTAGGCATGAAGTTGAGTCGTCTGATTGTAGATGTAGGCATGAAGTTGGGTCGTCTGATTGTAAATGTAGGCATGAAGTTGAGTCGTCTGATTGTAGATGTAGGCATGAAGTTGGGTCGTCTGATTGTAAATGTAGGCATGAAGTTGAGTCGTCTGATTGTAGATGTAGGCATGAAGTTGGGTCGTCTGATTGTAAATGTAGGCATGAAGTTGAGTCGTCTGATTGTAGATGTAGGCATGAAGTTGGGTCGTCTGATTGTAAATGTAGGCATGAAGTTGAGTCGTCTGATTGTAGATGTAGGCATGAAGTTGGGTCGTCTGATTGTAAATGTAGGCATGAAGTTGAGTCGTCTGATTGTAGATGTAGGCATGAAGTTGGGTCGTCTGATTGTAAATGTAGGCATGAAGTTGAGTCGTCTGATTGTAGATGTAGGCATGAAGTTGGGTCGTCTGATTGTAAATGTAGGCATGAAGTTGAGTCGTCTGATTGTAGATGTAGGCATGAAGTTGGGTCGTCTGATTGTAAATGTAGGCATGAAGTTGAGTCGTCTGATTGTAGATGTAGGCATGAAGTTGGGTCGTCTGATTGTAAATGTAGGCATGAAGTTGAGTCGTCTGATTGTAGATGTAGGCATGAAGTTGGGTCGTCTGATTGTAAATGTAGGCATGAAGTTGAGTCGTCTGATTGTAGATGTAGGCATGAAGTTGGGTCGTCTGATTGTAAATGTAGGCATGAAGTTGAGTCGTCTGATTGTAGATGTAGGCATGAAATTGGGTCGTCTGATTGTAAATGTAGGCATGAAGTTGGGTCGTCTGACTGTAAATGTAGGCATGAAGTTGAGTCGTCTGATTGTAGATGTAGGCATGAAATTGGGTCGTCTGATTGTAAATGTAGGCATGAAGTTGGGTCGTCTGACTGTAAATGTAGGCATGAAGTTGGGTCGTCTGATTGTAGATGTAGGCATGAAGTTGGGTCGTCTGATTGTAAATGTAGGCATGAAGTTGAGTCGTCTGATTGTAGATGTAGGCATGAAATTGGGTCGTCTGATTGTAAATGTAGGCATGAAGTTGGGTCGTCTGACTGTAAATGTAGGCATGAAGTTGAGTCGTCTGATTGTAGATGTAGGCATGAAATTGGGTCGTCTGATTGTAAATGTAGGCATGAAGTTGGGTCGTCTGACTGTAAATGTAGGCATGAAGTTGAGTCGTCTGATTGTAGATGTAGGCATGAAAATGGGTCGTCTGATGTAAATGTAGGCATGAAGTTGGGTCGTCTGACTGTAAATGTAGGCATGAAGTTGAGTCGTCTGATTGTAGATGTAGGCATGAAATTGGGTCGTCTGATTGTAAATGTAGGCATGAAGTTGAGTCGTCTGAGTGTAAATGTAGGCATGAAATTGGGTCGTCTGATTGTAGATGTAGGCATGAAGTTGAGTCGTTTGATTGTAGATGTAGGCATGAAGTTGGGTCGTCTGACTGTAAATGTAGGCATGAAGTTGAGTCGTCTGATTGTAAATGTAGGCATGAAATTGGGTCGTCTGATTGTAAATGTAGGCATGAAGTTGGGTCGTCTGACTGTAAATGTAGGCATGAAGTTGAGTCGTCTGATTGTAGATGTAGGCATGAAGTTGAGTCGTTTGATTGTAGATGTAGGCATGAAGTTGGGTCGTCTGACTGTAAATGTAGGCATGAAGTTGAGTCGTCTGATTGTAGATGTGGGCATGAAGTTGAGTCGTTTGATTGTAGATGTAGGCATGAAGTTTGGTCGTCTGATTGTAGATGTAGGCATGAAGTTGGGTCGTCTGATTGTAAATGTAGGCATGAAGTTGAGTCGTCTGATTGTAAATTTAGGCATGAAGTTGAGTCGTCTGATTGTAGATGTAGGCATGAAGTTGGGTAGTCTGAATGTAAATGTAGGCATGAAGTTGGGTCGTCTGATTGTAGATGTGGGCATGAAGTTGGGTCGTCTGATTGTAAATGTAGGCATGAAGTTGAGTCGTCTGATTGTAGATGTAGGCATGAAGTTGGGTCGTCTGATTGTAGATGTAGGTACGAAGTTGGGTCGTCTGATTGTAGATGTAGGTACGAAGTTGAGTCGTCTGATTGTAGATGTAGGTATAAAGTTGGGTCGTCTGATTGTAAATGTAGGCATGAAATTGGGTCGTCTGATTGTAAATGTAGGCATGAAGTTGAGTCGTCTGATTGTAGATGTAGGCATGAAGTTGAGTCGTCTGATTGTAGATGTAGGCATGAAGTTGAGTCGTCTGATTGTAGATGTTGGCATGAAGTTGGGTCGTCTGATTGTAAATGTAGGCATGAAGTTGAGTCGTCTGATTGTAAATGTAGGCATGAAGTTGAGTCGTCTGATTGTAGATGTAGGCATGAAGTTGGGTCGTCTGATTGTAAATGTAGGCATGAAGTTGGGTCGTCTGATTGTAGATGTAGGTACGAAGTTGGGTGGTCTGATTGTAGATGTAGGTATAAAGTTGGGTCGTCTGATTGTAGATGTAGGTAAGAAATTGGATCGTCTGATTGTAGATGTAGGTATAGAGTTGGGTCGTCTGATTGTAGATGTAGGTAAGAAATTGGGTCGTCTGATTGTAGATGTAGGTAAGAAATTGGGTCATCCTTGTTCTCATTGTGCCATTGTTACCCACCCAGTGTTTTAGATGTCCTTGTTGTTCCACTGTGACAAATCCGCTGTTTTAGATGTCCTTGTTGTTCCACTGTGACAAATCCGCTGTCTTAGATGTCCTTGTTGTTCCACTGTGACAAATCCGCTGTTTTAGATGTCCTTGTTGTTCCACTGTGAAAAATCTGGTGTTTTAGATGTCCTTGTTGTTCCACTGTGACAAATCCGCTGTTTTAGATGTCCTTGTTGTTCCACTGTGAAAAATCTGGTGTTTTAGATGTCCTTGTTGTTCCACTGTGACAAATCCGGTGTTCCACTGTGATAAATCCGATGTTTTTGTTGTGCTACAGCTGAAGGAGGAGGTCAAGCCAGTGCTGTACATCAAATGTTCCCACAGTCAGGAAACCCTTAGCGTGTACGAGGACATGTCGATCACTCAGATGAAGATGGACCAGGTAGGTGGATCAGTATATGTGGTTACAAACCCTGTCCATGAAAGTAGATAGAGTGCATGTTAAATATTTGATTTATCCTCGATTATTAAATACTTACTAGGTAGGGCCCTTAAAAACAACTGAAAGAAGAAGATAATAATGTAGGATAAGTTTTTGCATTTAGTTTGAAATATATATTTTGCCTCGATATTTTTTATACAACAATGTTATTTCTATCGCGGTTCTGTAGCCACTATTATAGACATAGTAAGATTATAAGTAAGATTACAAGTATATTTAAAAATAAAAATACAATATTTTTTTACAAAATTCCAGTTGGAGTAATCCATAAAGCTGGTAACGCTATTTTTAAAAAAATAATACCCCTACCCCCTCCAACTGTCACAATCTGTTACAAGTTTCATACCCCCCCCCCCTAAAAAACAACTTTAAATACAGTCGAACTAAAAACTTGTAAAAAAAAATTGCAACTAGTCTAATTGAAGTTTAACCTATAAACTCTTGACTATTAAACTATCACATGTATGATAGGGAAATCTGTCAGAATACATCAAAGCGACATCTCTCAGAACAAACCAAAGTGACAACTTTCACAATACATCAAAGGGACATCTCTTAGAATACATCAACGGGACATTTGTCAGAATACATCAAAGGGACATCTGTCAGAATACACCAAAGTGACAACTTTCAGAATACACCAAAGTGACATCTGCCAGAATACATCAAAGGAATGTCTTTCAGAATACATCTAAGAGACATCTGTCAGAATACATCAAAGGGATATCTGTCAGAATACATCAAAGGGACATCCCTCAGAATACATCAAAGGGACATCTGTCAGATTACATCAAAGGGAATCTGTCAGAATACATCAAAGGGACATCTGTCAGAATACATCAAAGGGACATCTCTCAGAAATAATCAACGGGACATCTGTCAAAATACATCAAAGGGACATCTTTCAGAATACACCAAAGTGACAACTTTCAGAATACATCTAAGGGACATCTGTCAGAATACATCAAAGGGACATCTGTCAGAATACATCAAATGGACATCTGTCAGAATACATCCAAGGGACATCTGCCAGAATACATCAAAGGAATGTCTTTCAGAATACATCTAAGAGACATCTGTCAGAATACATCAAAGGGATATCTGTCAGAATACATCAAAGGGACATCCCTCAGAATACATCAAAGGGACATCTGTCAGATTACATCAAAGGGAATCTGTCAGAATACATCAAAGGGACATCTGTCAGAATACATCTAAGGGACATCTGTCAGAATACACCAAAGTGACAACTTTCAGAATACATCTAAGGGACATCTGTCAGAATACATCAAAGGGACATCTGTCAGAATACATCAAAGGGACATCTCTCAGAATACATCAAAGGGACATCTCTCAAAATACATCTAAGGGACATCTGTCAGAATACATCAAAAGGACATCTCTCAGAATACACCAAAGTGACAACTTTCAGAATACATCTAAGGGACATCTGTCATAATACATCAAAGGGACATCTGTCAGAATACACCAAAGTGACAACTTTCAGAATACATCAAAGGGACATCTCTCAGAATACATCAACGGGACCTCTGTCAGAATACATCAAAGGGAAATATGTCAGAATACACCAACGAGACATCTGTCAGAATACATCTATTGCAACTGACATTTTCAAATCAATGTCAATTTCAGGTTTTATTTATATAATAATAATAGATGTTTATCCCCCCAACCATTCCCGTGTCTCAAAATGTCACACTTTCTTAAATATCTCTCTCTCTCTCTCTCTCTGCTCCCCCCCCCCTCTCCACTTTCCGGAGCGTGGCGTACTTTAAGGATGGCCAAATTGGCGTTTTCATTTAAATGATTAAAAAAAAAAGAGCTAACATTTATTACAGTAAGAGTCATCGGTAGTTATCCATTTGGCTCACAGTACGGCGTTAGGATCATCGGTAGTTATCCCTTTGGCTCACAGTACGGCGTTAGGATCATCGTTCACTGTCCTTGTTTGTTTTTTTTGTACGCGTCGTGAACTTCTGATTCGTGTTAATTCTTTGTCGACCAATCCAGATTCGCAGCATTGCCTCGACGAAGTCAGGACTCCCTGTTGGCATATTTCGACTGACCACGCTGGACGGCCGGGAGATGTTCGACAGCCAGCGCCTGGAAGACTACGGGGTGGACATTGGTCACACCATACTGCTCGAAAACTGGGACGGCTGGAACGAATTTTTGAATCTAACTGTGATGGGCTTCACACCGCAGGTGGCAGTTCAATTTTGGAATGCAACACAATTAATTTGGTTTTTTTTTTATACTACAACATGGAAAATATATATAATATATAGTTTATACAATACAAATAGTTTTTATGCTACAACATAATAGGTTTGATATAAAACAACACAATATTTTTATGCTACATTAAATTTATATAGTTTATAGAAAAAACACCATATGGTTTATAGAAAAAACACTATATAGTTTATAGAGAAAAACACTATATAGTTTATAGAAAAAACACTACATAGTTTATAGAAAAAAACACTATAAAGTTTATAAAAAAAACACTATATAGTTTATAGAAAAAACACTATATAGTTTATAGAAAAAAAAAACCCACTATATAGTTTATAGAAAACGGCACAATATAAATAATTGGGTTAAATCATTTTACTAATATAAATAAGTAGCCTAGAGGGAGCCCAATATCCATATAAGCCAAGGAATCCACTTTTCGGATCGCCTCTGTATTCACGACAGGTGATGTCTCAGGTTGGCGGCGATGAAGTCGTGGCACGCTTCCAGATGAAGGTGGCCCTCTACATCTCTAGTCACTTCGGGCACGTGGGGTTGGCTCGGTGCTTGCTCAAACAAGGATGTAGGTCAGACGAACCCACGGGGTATCATCCGGCCAGGACATGGTGCAAGGTAAAGATCCTAGTAGCTAAATCGTCACTTCACAGTTTCGGTCGAGTGGGAACAACTTGAAGGTTTTGGGCTAATTTGAAGGTTTTGGGCTAATTTGAAGGTTTATGACTAATTTGAAGGTTTTGGGCTAATGTGAAGGTTTCGGACTAATTTGAAGGTTTTGGGCTAATTTGAAGGATTTGGGCTAATTTGAAGGTTTTGGGCTAATGTGAAGGTTTCGGACTAATTTGAAGGTTTTGGGCTAATGTGAAGGTTTCGGACTAATTTGAAGGTTTTGGGCTAATTTGAAGGATTTGGGCTAATTTGAAGGTTTTGGGCTAATTTGAAGGTTTTGGGCTAATTTGAAGGATTTGGGCTAATTTGAAGGTTTTGGGCTGATTTGAAGGTTTTGGGCTAATTTGAAGGTTTATGACTAATTTGAAGGTTTAGGACTAATTTGAAGGTTTAGGACTAATTTGAAGGTTTTGGGCTAATTTGAAGTTTAGGGCTAATTTGAAGGATTTGGGCTAATTTGAAGGTTTTGGGGTAATTTGAAGGTAGTGCTATTATAACAAACGATGTCGATACTCTTAAGAATGCCACAGTAAAAACAACACAAACTTTGTCTTCAGAAAGTAACATTTTAAAAAAAAAGTTTTTTGGTTTAGGGACTGCTTAATGCATTTGAACTATTTCAAGGTTCATTTGCATATCTGACCTGGTCATACAGTCTGATAAATGTCAAGTTTCGTGTTTTTGTTTACCTTGTGCAGTGAAATGTTACTGACCATGGTCTGTTTTATTATAAGCACATATACCAATCCCAAAATTACGCCTCTTATGATGCCCATTTCACAAGTTTAACAGTTGAAACACGTATCATCTTGCAGCAGAATGGTCACAAGGACAGCCTCAAGTGCCCGGTTCACGAGGCGGCTCTCTGTGGCCAGCTAGTCGTTTTAAAACTCTTCGTACTCCACGACATCACGTGCCTCAAGGCCAAGGACGGCAACGGCCTCGAGCCCATCAACCTCACCCTCAGGAACAAAATTAAAAACTGCGCCTCCTTCCTGATGTCGAAGCAGTGGAGCAAGGTCAGCATCACCAAGACGTTTTCAGTCCGCCTCGGGACCTACACGCAGCTGAGGCGGTGGTGCGACAGGGCCAAAGAGCGCGCCTACCTGCGGCACGGGGTGTCGAAATCCTCGTTGAAACGTCGCAGCTTTCAGTCGGGGCCTCTGGTGAGCCACGGCATCTTCGTGGACGGCTTCTCCAGGAGCCCGATGAACGGGAGAACCAAGGCGAGCCTGCAGAAGGAAGAGAGGGACGCCAGGGAGCAGAGGAAGACGGCGGTCTTAAACGACGAGTCGACGACGACGGGCAAAGCAGATCCTGAATCCTACTTCAAGGCCCTGGCGGCGGTGCAGAACTTCAAGGCAAACCAGAGAGCGCCGGCCAAATTCCCCAAGCGGTGGGGCAAAATGGTGGAGAATAACAAAGCAGGCGTGAGGGACGTTTCTGAGCCCTCGGGTAAGAGACTGAGCGTTATGTTATATGCACTGACCAGGGAGGTTCGCCCTTGGTATCACTTTTTTTTTTTTTTTTTGAGGGGCGGCATTTTAGTCAACTGCATAGTTTTTTTGTCGTGGTGGAGGCGTCAAAAATCTTGACGCGCCCCGGGCGACAAAAACGCTAGCTACGCCAAGGGTGGTGTGTTAATTATGTCTCGGGATCTTATTGGATTTCTTTTTTGGTGAATTGGTTTTAAAAAAGCAGTTTTATTCAGGTTACTGGTTTTCATCCTACTTTCACAATTGTTCCGTACGTCAGGGTCAGCGTGCCATTATATTTTATAAAACTGAAAGCTGCAGTCATAAATGCAACTATTATTTAGAACTTTCATGGCAACGTTCATTTTGATAAAAAAAAAATAATATTACTAATATTTAGCAACTGCTTAAATTATAATTTGTACCATACTGGAGGACATGACCCGATGGTACCGGCGTAATAATGGAAGACACATCCACCACTTTCTACCTCCTAGAGCGAAGTCTCGAAATTTAATAATTTTTTTTTTTTTTTTTTTTTTTTTTACATAATACAAGTGTTTCTGGTTTTGAGACCCTCAAAAATAAATTTTCTAAAATTTTCCACGGTCTTTAATGATATATTTAGTAAATAGTAAATCAGACTTACTCTTTTAAAAAAATGACCAATTTTTTTTAAAAAAAGTATCTTTGCATAAATGGTTACATTTCTAACATCATTTTATATCGTCTACATATTATAGGTTCACCCAACCGATTTTTACGCCCCTGAACTGCAAAGAAAATAATAATTAGATTCAATTTATTTATAATTTATAATAATACTTAAGTATTAGAGATTACTTTTACTTGCATAAATCCTATTTAAATGAATCGATTCCCGTAAAATAATTTAAAAATAACGATCACTGTTTAAAAAAAATAAATCAATCAAAAGAATACGAGCGTAAGGCATCATCCGCTTTGGCTCCTTCTTATAGAACTATGTATTTTTTAAAGGTTTTTGATATTTATTAAGAAATATTTATTTTAAAAAATATGATTGAAAATTTCTTTTTAAAAACAGTTAAAAAAAAAAAAGATTCTCATTTTGTAAATTATCGACCCTGGTTTCTGTTTTCAAAAGGCGATCATCGTTTACCATCCTTGGTTGTGAAAGAGATGGGACCACCACTGTCACAAATGACACACGACATGTCATAATTAAATAACAGACCCAATTAACATCTCTGTCATGACCAAGGATGTTACCATTCTTGAACGCAATATCCAGGCATAAGACTAAAAGATCTGAAATATTTTATTACGACACATTTTAACCAGATGATGCATCATATGCAACTAATACATGTATGATACATATATATTTATTACAGGATTTTCAAAGAATACAAAAAACACAAGGCCCTATCAAGAACCTACACCAACTGGGAATTTTATAACAAAATCTAGATGTGATGAAACCAAACTCCCGGACATATCGTCGAAATCAGTGCGCATGTCAGGCTCCCACCATAGTTCCTTTTCAGGAGAACTCGCGGAAGCAGTGCAGTTTAACAGAGAACTCTCTCAAAATGCCAACAAGGGCGCTGTCAGGCTGACAAAGTCTTCCAAGAACGCGTTCTTCATGTCATCGTCACAGCCCCGAGGCAGTTTGAAAACTTCACAGATTCCACAATCTTCCCCTGATGGCTCTGGCGCTTACAAACTTGACGCCAGGGCCAGCATCTCGTCGGATATCAACGGGGAGCAGCAGAGAACGTGGGCGAGTAACGTAGCGCCATCTTTGACATCCAGTTCTGATCAAATAGAGGATGTCGTCACGGAGGATGCGAAGAAATCCAGAAAGAGTCGACCGAGGAAACGCCAGGGGCGGATGTCGAGTGCAGTGCTTTTGTCTAAGTCGAGATCGAGTGAGGGTTCCATTCCTCTGCCCCTGATCAGCGGTGAGCAGGCCAGGAGGCCGTTCTTCTATCACCGGGGGCAGCGAGAGGACGGATTAGTAGAGTCCACGCTGGAACTCGTGTCAAAGTACAGGGGCGACACCAGCCGTGAGAGGGCGATCAAATCTCTGACTTTGGCCAACACATTTTCACGGAAGCCGTGGCTCGATCAGGTCAGGATGGCGCTGAGTCTCACCAGCAAGTCTCTGAGGAGGAGCATGCCAAGCCTTGGTGAGCCGCGAGTTGGTCTGACGGCGCACTAACCTGTTGGAGAGGCGTGTCTTAAAATGAATGTTTTTTTTTAAAATCCTGATTTTAGATATCTCAAGCAGGGGTTTCCAAACTTTTCGCTTCCTTGGGGCCACATTGGAAGGGGAAGAGTGGTTTTGGGCACAAACCTCTAACGATAACTGATAAACAAAGTAGAATTTATATGTATACGTGCTTTACAGTTCATTGATACATGAAGTTTTATTATACAAGTAAAAGACGAGATATAGCAACATGGAAATAAGGAAATAGTGAGAGTTTGACATTGCTTTTGAGTCACCAACGCTTCGATATTTGGTTCGATTGAAATAGTTCAGATGATCAGTGAGTTCTCGAGATGCCCATCAGATGTTTTGGCTCTAGTTTTAATATTCGAGTTCATCATCCATAGAAATAGCTGCTTACAATAAATGCAAGTGATTCCAAACAGCGCTATCATGATTGTATATCGAGGAGGATTATTTATAGCATTCTAGTAATTAGGCATGGTACAATTTTAATTTAAGTTGAATGTCGAGATTGTAATTAGAAAGATGCATTCCATTTAAAAAACGACTTGATTTCATTTCACAAATCATAAAATCTTTTCAACATTTTACGATTTCATTTCACAAATCATAAAATTTTTTCAACATTTTACCTTGACTTAGAGAGCTACATTGTGATCTAAGATTA
Source organism: Lymnaea stagnalis (assembly GCA_964033795.1). Taxonomy (NCBI): domain Eukaryota; kingdom Metazoa; phylum Mollusca; class Gastropoda; family Lymnaeidae; genus Lymnaea; species Lymnaea stagnalis. The sequence goes on along the minus strand of CAXITT010000520.1, from coordinate 210,708 downwards.
CTGACTTTAAGATTTTAATTTCATATAATTTTGTCTTTTCTTGATTTGTATTGTCTGCTGAAGATTGCATTCAGTCGAAATGTCCTTTTAATTGTTCTGTCTCTTTTTATTTTCAAGCCTGAACATATTTTGTTCAACTTTTTATTTACTTTACACGGCTTGGTCGCAGCGCCCCACCCCGTTTTCACAAAAAAATAATTATTATTATAATATATATATATATGCAAAATAAAATATTTTTTTCCAAATAATAAAAAGTATAATTTATAAAAACACCAATTAAATCTCATTTTTTTAAATGTTCATTACAAAGAAATTGTTTTAATCAATTTCAATGCCTCATCGTCAGTTTTTGTGGAAAGGCGTAAATGCAGAGGCGTAGCGAGGGGGGTGGCAGGGGGGGACAGATGTCCCCGGGCGCAAGCTAGTTAGGGGCGCCAAAATGTGCTTTATGTTATATTATTGGTAAAAATAATGGATTTGAGAGTTGACAAAAAGAAAAAGGGGCTCTTTAAAATGGATCTTGTCCCCGGGCGCGAATATTGTCCCCGGGCGCCAAACACCCTCGCTACGCCTCTGCGTAAATGTAACTAAAGTCTTGTCCAAGACTTTTATGCGTATTATCAGATGGTGTTAAAATATATTTACTGTCTATATTTCATGAGCGAAAAACTAAATCCTACCATCATCAAGTTTTTAGAAATTGGTAAACAATATCGCACTCTCTTTTCGCCCCACAAGGCCTAGCCTAGACTTTCTTAAAATCATTTCATAGTTGGGTTCTTTTGATATATCATTAAAATGTATTATTGACAATATCACATTTCTTAGACGGTTTGGGCTGAGAGTAGTTGCGTGAGCCACTGCATGAATTAAATGAATATGTATTCATTTAAATTTTACTGTATGTCACAAGTTCTATTTGAAATTCAATTTTAAGGGAAAAAAAATGTTAGAAGGTTCTTTGTTTCCCAATTTTAAATGCATGTTTACTTTGGTGGGTCGGCGAAACTTAGTTCAACCATTCTTTGGGGGGGGGGGGGGTGCAAACTACAGTTTATTTTTAGACCTTTGTGAAAAGAGATGAACCAGGCTATTTAATTAGTCGAATCAGTCGGCAGCTGCCTTTTGGGGTCTATTTGTGCCTGTAAAACCCTCCCGCGTGCTGGGCACGGTCTATTTTTTCCATCGCCACCAAATAAGCCGATATAAAAAGAAAGAAAACAAACAAAAAAAAAAAAGAAAAAAATCTAGAATGCATGAAGGTCTCAAACAACCTCTGGCAAATTGTCGAATGGGGGTTGCGACCCGCAGTTTGAGAATTATTGGCGTAAAAGAACACAACGTGAGATGACACCATTATCATTCAATTTTCAGATAATTACTTTGTATTTTTTTAAAAAGAAAAAAAATTAAAAAAAAAAAAAAAAAGGATTGTCATTATTAGAAGTTACTTTTTCATAACGGAGTGGCTATAGGTACCCGGGTATTTATAGTAGCAAATGGCTATTCGGACCCGGCTGGTCACGTGAGGTCACGTGATATGTTTGGTTTGTCACGTGACGGTTACGTAGCGTAAAGAAACACGTCGATCAGTGTGACGTACAGCTAAAAGCAAGTAAGAATACGTTTATGTTTATAATTTTATTGTATTTTTAAATTCTATTTTAAATATAGTTCTATAATCATTAACATGACATCAATCAAGATTCAAGATCAAAGTTGCTTTTTTTTTGGCAGCAAATTGTAAATTGGCTACTGTCTTATCTGTAATTGTAATGAAAAGTTTGGCTGCGACTATTCGGACCCGGTATCAGAAGTGGAGTGGATACTTCAATTTTAATTCACCGCAAAAATTATTATTATTCACACTTCCCATAAAACAAATGTTCTTTTCAATAAAAAACAATTCGGAGAAATCAGCCCGCGGCCGCCATCTTGGTTATCGTGACCCACGAACTTATGTCCTAAATGTATCCCTAAACCTAACTGAACCCTAAATGTATCCCTAAACCTGATCAATCTGAATTAGCTTAAAAAACTTTTATTCAAAAATTATTATACATTATTTCACATTTCATTAAAACTTAAAACACTTCGACTTCACACTTCCAATAAAACTAAAACAAATGTTATTTTAAATAAAAAGATACATACTTCTTAATCTTTAAAGGTCCTCCGCTACTGTAGTGGCCAAAATTGAACAATATCTAGAATATTGGCGTTGAAGACATAAAAACCATTTACTTTAACAAGTTGACGCCACATGAACTCACACATTGACAAGTCGAGCATATGTCTGTGTGTGCCGTTGTGGCGCTTGTTTCTCTCTTTTGCAGATTTCCACAAACGTTCGATGCTTTGGGTATGGCTATTGGCACCTGAGTTTGGATCCAAAAACTTAACAGAATGAATGACCGTTTGATGAGTCAATCCCATAGTGGTGCCTATTGCATTATATGCTCTATATTGATCTGACATGACTGTTGTGCCCAGCAGGATATGTGCTGTGATTATCAGCATAAGTCTGATGTGTAGCTGCTGATCTATCTTGTACACAAAGCATGCAACACTCATAATCTCCTGACAAATACCCATTGTTGTGGTAAAACTCGGCCAACATGATTTTTTCTGCACATAAACAGACTCGTCGATTTCAACTGAGAATAAACATGACTTACCTGTGTAAATTATGTGAATTTTTTGATGGATGACGCATGAATGGATCCTAACACATGTGTTTTGGGAAATAAGGCCCATGAAGGCCCTTTAGACACCCCTGGCACAGAGTTCTCCTTTTCCTGCCCTCGGGGTACTTTTCGGTTGCTTCAGACAGAGCGATCCTTTTCACCATTGTGCATCCAATTATGGTTTATTTGAGCTGGGTGTTACTGAGAAAGTTGGCAGCATACTTGCATACTTATTAGTTATTATTATTATTCTCTCTCACAAACATTTTAATGATATGTTGTGTAAAAATTAGCATAAGTACTCAAATGGGGTGCTTATCCCATGAGGCTCTATTTTTTCTAAAAATTCATAGGGGTCATCTCTATCCAATTCAGAAACCCTAATCCTAATCCAAGGATTCACAACATTATCGTAAACTTAATCATTTTGATTGTCTTCATTACTTTCCTGATTGTTTTCGTCAGTGTCAGATTTACTGCTAGACCGCGAGAAATCAAGAGGGTTACGTCCCAAGAGGGTTAACGTAAAAGCTTTCGTGTGACCAGCTCTCCCTCCAGCAATGCTGCTAGTACATGAATTTCAAATATCTTAGTCCAGAGTTTCCCAAACGTTTTGGAGTCACAGCACCGTTGCTGCACCCACGTCTTTTCAATTTTGCTCTAAGCCACATTCTTTGTGCACTTTAAAATAGCACCTTTTAAACAATCTAATACATTTTTGAAACCTTATACTTATACAAGAAGACATACCTCAATAACTTCACTTGACTCTATCAGGTAGAGTACCAAGTAGGTTGGAGAACTAGTGAAAAATACCAACTTAATTATCAATGGCTTGCATTAAGTCCATTCATTTTTTAACACTTCAGGTTGCAGCAGGACACAGTCTGGGAGCCTCTGTCCTAGTGAATTACATGCCATAATAAACACATATCTTTACATTTTCTCTTAACACCTAGCATCATCCTAATGCCCCCTTCCAATAATAAATATTAGTATCTTGATCCTTTGAATGCACTTTATATAAAGATAAATCAGCTAGTGCATGTAAGAAATATCAAAAGACTGTATTGGAATGGTTAGTTTCACTGATTAGGTTAGGGTAAAGTCAGGCACATAAATTTAGTTAAAATTAGATTAAAAATCCCTAAAAAAATCTAAATTTCCTTCTGACATATTGAGTGCATTTTTGCTGTAAAAGAAATAATTAAAAAATGCAAAAGAGCTATTTAGATGGATTGCTTCTTATATTTAGATTCATCTGTCGCTATAGCATACATTTTTTTGGTTAAAATCATAGTAGTAATAATCAAGAGTTACATCTTGCAGGTTAGAATTATATTACCATTGATCTATGACAAAAAAATCTTATTTAAATTTTTAAAGATTCACTACTGTAATGCAGTTGTAGTTAAAATCTTGCACTGAGCTTGACGTGACCATTTTGAAGGTTTTCTTTTGTTCATTTAACACCACCTCCCTAATTCCAATAGTGGTTGGACTTTAACTATTTAATAGATTAAATAAACAAAGCTATTCAACTTTCCCTTAGAGAACCAGGAATTTTTTGTCGAAACACCCATGCAAACATGGCTGGTGTAAAAGCAATGATTACACCAAGTGTGTGATTAATTTTTTTGGTACTTTTTATGATGGTAACTTTCAGGTTAAAATTGTTCATAGGATATTGTCTTCATATTAATGCAAGCTTGCGCTCTAATATAATAAAGTTTCTGTCTTCTACTAATTAATGTATTATTTTACTTCCAGGTTAAAGTTGTTGTTTTCACAGAGATCACTTGAAGACCCCCATCACTGCCAGAATTCACAGCTGCTCTTATGATGAATGTGCAGGAGGAATCATGACATGCCAGGACAATGACTGGTCAACATTTTACTTCAGGTAAATCCAGTCCTTTTTATTCTATTTATTTTTCATTACGTATGCCACTAATTTAAAAATAAAAATTTTTGGTTTTATTTTTTTACATTTTAACTTGATGCTTGATTTATCACACTGGGTAATAATCTTGAGGTAACTTGCCATTATTGGGATCTTGGAAATTTATTCCCAATGGATCTTAAGCCGACCACAATCTTAGTTTTGGCCAGGAAAACCCTGAAAAGTGTGTAATCTGCTTATTAGTGTACTCTTTCAGTTTTGGCTGGGAAATTATTTTAAAGGTTTTCATCGAAACCTTAAAAATAATTGCTTATTAAAAAGACTTAAAACTATTAAACATTCAGTATTATCTATAACAGCGACTCACTTCACTTTTCTATATATGTATACCGTAACCACACTGAACAGAATCAGTCATATGCTCACACACAGACACAATCTTATTGTTTTCTATAATAGAATCAATGTACCTGGTGAAAACCTCCTGTGACCGACTCAAAAGCCCACTTATACCATTGAAATATTTTTTGTGTAAATAGGTCTTTGAATAGGGATCTACAGTACATGCTGAATTTTGATTTATAGCCATGTCTAGACTTAATTATGTGTTGATCATTCTTAAACATCATCCAAAATTTCAAATTAAATAATTATAAAAAGTATGCCGCTAAATGGGAGAAATAGAGATAGATAAACAGATCAATTTGTTAACGCTGATCATTAGTAGGGCCCTGGCCTGTTTCACCACATCCTTCCATTCAGACATCATCATCATAGGTGCTACAGCCCATCATAGGGGCCTCGTCTGCTCTACAACATCCTCCCTTTTAAGCTGATCCATGACTTTACACTTCCAGGTGATTTTAGTCCTTTACAACTCAATCCATATCAGTCTTGGTCGACGGATGAGCCGTTAACCCCCTAGGCTTCTGTCTGTAGATCACTTTTGCTGCTCTACAATCTAATATCCTCTCAAGGTTTCTTGCCCAAAGCAGCCTGCACCTTTAAATTGCAGCAACTACGGATGGTTCCGGTACTGAAAATGTTCATTAGGAAATTGCATCAGCGGGCTGTCAAGCTAGTACATTAGCTCTTTATGCCCTCCCCAAAGCACACACACCCTCACTCCCCAAGCCTGAGTTATCGGGCTGGGAAGCAGAAAGTTGGAGATTTCCCTTTGCTAGGACAGCCCCAGCCTGCACTCACTCCATCGAGTACCAGGGGAGGTCACCCCTGCACAAGGACATCCGGTAGGCCGGTGACGCTTCTCTCACAGCATCAAGAGTCGGGATGGTGTATTTACATCCTAAAATCTTACCCTGCCCATCCCTGGGAACGCCCAAAGTTGTTGGATACAAATTTCTACAGTGGGTTTCTACCTTGAAACTAATTTACAAAGCAGCTGGGACGAAACGGTTGCTTAGGTACAACTACTTTAACTGCTATGTAAATAGAACCATTGGCATGAGTTGCCACTACACACCTCATGCCTCGTATCCTTAAAGGGCAACATGTAATCATGCTCCCTACCCTGTTTCTGCCGTTTTATTTCCAGCGGCAGATTTTCCACAGCTGGTAGCCCTTTAAGTGCTTCCATTTTCGGCAGATACTATGCACGCTCTTTGTCTGCCAGCATAGGCTCACGCAATAATGGTGGTTTTGGTCCAAGTCTTGCGCTAGGGGCAGCACCTCTTTAGCCAGCAAGCCACTACAAACTTGTCAACCAGAGCCTCGGGATATATATATACCCATTCATCATTATCTAACACTGGACTATATTTTTCTGAGGATTTTCCAGGTATTGAACAGGTTCTCTTCTTTTGTCTGGCTGTTTTGCATTACCACTGGTCTTATGATAATAAAAGTTGTGTATAGGGCCATCATAGTTTTATTGAGATATTTCTGCTTCCTAGTTGTTGCTCGTGTAGGCCGAAATAAGAAGAATGGCCTGCTTTTATCCTTTCTTTCATCTGTCATTATTTCATCTGTCTCTCTCTGGTGTGCTTGTTTACTTTGATTTTTTGCAACTGTATGTCTGATACGTGACATTAACATACACTTTGTATTCGCTTTGTTTACCTTTAGAGGTAACTCTTCTAATTCATGGAATGCTTAAAATATATCAATGCTGCTTCTCCCCGGTAAAGCTATGTTGTCTGCATATGCCAGGTACTGCACTGGTTGGGCTTTTTAAAGTTGGTTGGTGTCCTGATGGTTGAGATTCTGATACGTTGTTTGTAATAGTTCATCCTGTGCTCACATGTACGTTTCTCTGGAAGTTTTTAATGATAGTTCATTTGGTGCGCACATGCATGTTTCTCATAACGCTTTCCAAAGGGATGTTAAATAAGATACATGCCAGTGAGTGTCCTTGACCCAGTGGCCCTGATTAATATGAAAGTTCCTCAAGTACTCTTCCTGTACTTTGATTCTTTTTTGGAGGCAGCCATCGTCATGTATAAACCTGGTAAGTTTGTTAGAACTCTAAGTTTCTATAGTGCACTTTGCAGATATTTCCTGTCTAAGCTGTTGTGTAGTCCACATATGGTTGGTGTTTGGGGATGTTGTATTCTTAGCATTTCTTCTGGAGACATCTGGTGGTCAAAATATGATCTGTGGTGGGTCTATTCTGTCTGAATTCAAATTGATAGTCACCTAGAATATGTTCAGTAAACCTTTTCACTTTTATTGCTATTAATTTGTTGATGATTTTGTAGGTTACATTAATTAGGAAGATTCCTCTATAATTCGAGCATTCCAGTTTAGATCCTCTCATGTGAATTGAGCGCAGTACCCCTTTTTATTTGACATTTCTCTTCTTCCTGCCAAATTCTTGATATGAAGCTCTATATTTGTCTATGCAGTTCTTTTCACTTAGTTTTATAAGTTCCACAGTAATAAGGTCAGTTTCTGGGGCTTTATTATTTTTCATGGTAAAGATCACGCTTTTTGTTTCATAGTTGGTTGGCTGAACAAAGGGTACAGTTCTTGTGGTAGTTTGTAATCCTCATTGGCTCCATCATAAGAGCCATTAGCATCCCTTCAAATTGTTGTGCCCTTCTAGTACCTTTTCTGTGATCAGTTCCTTATCTATAATGCTGATAGGATTCCTAATAAATGCTGCTAGTTGTGCTGTATGCATGAATAAACAAATTCATGTCTTAATTGAAAGCCATTTTATTTTGTAAAAAAAATGTGAAAATTAAAACATTTTTATCTTCCCTTATTATATTATAGGATATATTTTAGAAGTTTAGACTGTAGTGATTTGAAGAAGTTGTTTACCGTTTGTGCTGGTCATCACTGTCCATCATATACATTTGCCTTTGTAAAACATAACACGGTATAGCTTAAATTTCTTTTAAAACTTTTTCACAGCACTCCCATGTATTTCCAAAAATCTTGTTTAATCTGGGCCGGGGTGGGGGGTGTTTTGCCAGCCTTAGTAAACAACACTGACTATATTTTTTTAATTTTCTGAAAAGGGGATGCAGCGTAACAATGCATCTTTTTTCAGGTTTGCTCAGTTCCTTTTACCTAACCTGATTGCTACCTCTCCCCATTTTTAATATTTTTTTGCTTGTCTCGCTCTCTCTCTTGTTTTTCTATTTTTCTGACAAAAGTTCTGAGGATGTCTGAAATTTTCCATCTAATTTCTTGTAAGGCAGCGACATTTAACTTTTTATTTTAGCTACTCTATTAGTTTAGCTAAGGCTCCTTCTCTAACCAGGGTTATTAACTTCAGGATCACAGTCCTAATACGATGTCCATTAGTATCATTCCTGGTTCTTGTTTGTGGTTTGGATTTTGTAACATATTTTTACATGGCTGCGTTGTTAGCCCTCAACCATCTGGGGGCTGCTCCTTTAAGCTCTCTAGGTAGTGCCTTTATTTTTGGATCCCCCCACTTCCAAGAAGATTCTATTTTAGTCCACCCCTGGTATTTTATTTCCTTAGTAGCCATCATATGCTGTACGTTTCCCTTATCTGCCACCTAGGAAGGCACTCGATGGAAGATAAATATGCACAAGAGCTTACCCCACCTAATCATCTAAAAGGTTTGATGTCCTCCTAATGGAGGAGTTAAAAATAAAAGGTTCTTTTCAACTCACTGCCCCTTGAAATGTAAATACATGCCTATCTCTGAGTTAATATGTCTCCCATAATCTTCAAACTGCACCAAGTTGGATGTCACCTTGTGATGTGTATGCATAATGTGGGGTGTGTACATAAGGTGGGTTGTACGCCCCACATTGGAAAACAATTCCATTAACCAAAGAGATGTTGTAGAATAGATTAATTATGTAAGCCTACAATATTATAATTCATCATAAAATCACCTTTCTCTTCTAACTTGTAAAATTAGTGTAAATCATTTACAATGCAAGTGAATAAAAAGCAACAAATTATAAAGTATGGCATTCAACACAGATCCTCTGGAATAATCATTCATTTTGAGCACGTTATAAAACTTAATTTACTGTAGTTACTGCAGTTTATTAACTCTAAAAAAACAGCAGATTTTTTCATTTTTTAATATATTACAACTAACTATCAATGATCAAAGTGTCTCATAGGTGTAATTTTGTAGCTAAAGGTAATTGCAAGCTCTTATATTGATATTAGGTGATGCTTTTTAATTGATATTAGGATTTTGTTCAAAATATACTTTCCAAAATTGATTTATTATTTTTAGTCACAACAAAACATTTTTGAGTTGACAAAAACATAACATCACAGCTTTACAAAGAAGGAAAAAAAAAAGATTGTTTCTAATTATATGAGTAAAATTGATATTTTATAACCATATATTCAATACTACTAATACTACAACAAATATTCATTTTCAAAAGAATAGGCTCACTTTGTGGACAACGTATCAATCAAGGAAATAATGCCACAAAAAGTCAAAATTATAATTTAAAAAAAAAAATAAAAAAAAACATGCATGTAATTATCACTTAAAAAATGATTAGTAAGAATTAAATTAGAATAAAAGCTAAGAAAAAGGGTACATTTTAATAAGTTAATTTATTTTATATCAGAGATATCGATCAGATTATCTAATCTGTCATCCAGATGATGCATATACATTCTTGAAAACAATTTCTTTCTTTATTAAAACATAAAAATGTATCACAAACAAAGGATCTGATATATACTCTGACCCTTTTACCCTTGTTTTGGAAATCCAATTTTAAAGTGTTATTGTCATGTTGCAGTGCATGTGTAAAAATGTTAGACTTAGACTTTAAAGTAACTGGTACATCTTCAAAGATAAGATAAGATTCTTTTATTGATCCAAACAAATGGAAATGTTTTATGATTGCATTGTACAATTTCAGCACATATAAAAAACAATTTGAACACAAGACATTTGTAATAAATTTTTCACTAGCAGCCATTCAGTGAGTTCTCTTAGTCATATCAGGGATTTATTAGTTCTTATTAAGATTTGTGACTTAAGGGGGAGCACGCTGGTAAATTCGTACAGATTAGGGAACAAAATAATTTTTGTATTTTCCAGTCCTTGCCGTGATGGAAAGAATTCGTACCGAACTGGCCAATCCTAAGTATCTGTGATGAAGAGAGTGGGTTGTATCATCCAAATGTGTTTAATTTTACAATAACATCTTTCTTCAAATAGTTATTCCAGTGAAAGATGTTGAGTTTGTGTTATGTTCCTAGCTTTCTTGATAATGTGGTTTATGTGGTGTTTAATATCAGATGTTGAATTCCCACACCAGCAGGTAATACTGAAATTGAGCAGGCTTCCAATTGTTGAACTGTAGAATAAGTTTACGCCGAAATTGTACAGTTTTTTGAGGAAGTTGAGTCTTTCTGAATTTCTTATACAGCATTTGGCCGTGCTCCTGCCATGTTAGCTTATTAATGGTGACACCTAAGTACTTATATGCATCTACTTTCTCTCCACTTTGATTTTTTATGTCGAGATCTGTAATCTGGTGTTCCTCCCTCTTGAAATCAACAACCTTTCCTTTGTTTTTGAGACATTCAGCGGGAGAAAATTTTCATCGCACCAATTGATAAAGCTTGTTACTAAGTTGCGGTATAAGCCTTCTCCTTCAGAAAGTAAGCAAGTGATGGTGGCATCATCAGCAAATTTTAAGATTGGAACGGTGTCACTTGAGCTTTAAATAACATTGGTATATATTGTATACACTACAGTGGAGAGAACGCAGCCTAAATGTCATAATGTCCTATGTTTTCAAAAGTGTTCATTAATTGCTACATTTTCATGATGCTGATACAGTTCTTTTTATTTTGCATTAAGGAACTTAAGAGACTCCCAATTTTGCACAGCTTGTCTCCTTTATTTTCAGTATGGCCATGAATCTGTCCTTAGTCATATTTCATCAAATAAGGATTCCCTGGACGACAGTCTTGTAAAATATTCTTAATAAATCCTCGTAGTTGATAAAACTCTTCAATGAAGTTATACCAATTGTATCAAACAGAAAGTTTCTTTGGTTCATTGTCCTGCACATTGCGTACTAACAAATATATGCAACACAATTTGCAGTAAATTAGAGTTTGAAAAAGTCTGTTTGCTTTTGACATCTTATATCTCTCTTGTTTAAACATTCATTAGTAAGCAGTATGCTTTTTATGTCTGGTCTAAATGCACAAATCCACTTTGAGTCCCACAGTCGTAGTAATCATAATCATACTCATCGACATCTGCCCATCATAGATGCTGTCAAAATATATTTAAATTTAATTAATTTAGCTCAAACACAAAATTTACAATCTAAATAAAAATACATCAAAATAGAAAACAATCTGCCTCAATTACTTTTATTTCAACTTTTCATTGAAAAGGGAACTCAGCTGATTGTCTACAAAATAATATCCATGGATACAGCATTGTTTACATTTGACATTGGGCTAACTGAAAAATAATAATATAACAATAATTTTATAAATACAAATTAAAGTTAAAACAAATAAATAATGCTTTCTATTTTCTATAACCATTTACGAATTTTATACTACCATGAAGAAAGCTAATAATAGGGCTAAGAAGTAGATATCACAGTATTAGTTGAGTAGAAATGAAAATAGAAATGGAAAATGTAAACAAAACTTATTTACTATTATTATGAAAAGGGTTTGGAAATGTATGGGGGGGGGGGGGCATGTAATTAATGTTAGATGAGGCACTTTTTCAAGGTCACTACACTTTACTGAGACGTTTGCATGCCTCAAATTTGAAATACCCGATATTTTTTTAAATGCTTTTTCTATAAGGGAATATGGGAGGTGGTGATATGAAACCTTTTTGTGTGTTCAGATCGGGAGTGGGGCAAAAATGGTTGTGAAGAACTGCTGTAAGTGGTGGGAGTTGTACACTATCTTAACAATAATTATAATCATTGGTCAAAACTAACACCCCTCCTTAGTTTAAAGTTTAACTTTATTTGAATAAGTTGGAGAGCCACTGTGCTAGTGTGTTAAATGTGAAGTAAATTTTGATGGGTAAAAAGTGTTCGAAATGATACTAATCAGAGGCGTAGCGAGGATGTTTGGCGCCAGGGGAGAAGATTCATTTTAAAGCGCCCCATTTTCTTTTTTTCAACTCTCAAACCCAATATTTTTATCAATAAAATAATATTAAAGCACATTTTGGCGCCAGGGGACATCTGTCCCATCCATCGTCCGTCTCCCCCCCCCCCCGATACTAATACACATGCTAAATTCCTTCATCGTGAGCTATAATCATTCTTCAACAGGAATGAATGGTCAAGAGCAATCACAAGATGAATATTCAAGAGATGACATCTGTCCCATCCATCGTCCGTCTCCCCCCCCCCCGATACTAATACACATGCTAAATTCCTTCATCGTGAGCTATAATCATTCTTCAACAGGAATGAATGGTCAAGAGCAATCACAAGATGAATATTCAAGAGAAACCACACCTCAACAAGACATATTCTAATGATCTTCCATCTCATAGAAATGAGTCCATTAAATGACAACTTTGGACAATAAGGTATGTGAAATTTTACTATGAAATGAATGAGCGTGATAAGTTGGGCCACCTGGGTATGACAAATAGTAAATGTGTAGGAAATGTTCAATATTAATACAGCAAAGTATTTAGAAAATAATATCTTTAGTTTAGCAGCATAACAATCGGTCGACTATACTACTTTAGTGAAAACTTGTGCTTAAACAAAAAAAAATTAAATATAAAATGAGCAATAGTATTTGTTATTTAAGATTTTATTAAATATAAAGAAACGAGTAATAGTCATTGTCACCTGTATTTATCAAGTTAAAAAATGAATCAAATTTCATAGTCATGTTTAAAAAAAATATGGTTATTTAGAGCAGTGGTTCTCAACCTTTCTAATGCCGCGACCCCTTTATACAGTTCCTCATGTTGTGGCAACCCCCAACCATAAAATTATTTTCGTTGTTACTTCATAACTGTAATTTTGCTTCTGTTATGAATCGTAATGTAAATATCTGATATGCAGGATTCATTAGTTGTTACAAATTGAACATAATTTAAGCATTAATCACAAAAAACAATATATTGTGAAATATTAATTTCTGATTACAAATAAATGAAATTTTATCTTTAAGCATGGTGTAGCATGGGTAACAGTCTTATTTAACAACAGTAAACTACTTTGCTACATTTTGCGACAGTATGCTAAAAGCCAACATTAGTGCCAAGGTTTAGATTGTTTCTTTCTTACCTGATCAGAAATGCTCAGCACAGTCTTTGCAAGAGCACAACGAAGATACAACAAGTCTTACTTCTATCTTTAGGCTTGATTACCAACAAGCTGAAAAACCCTGTTTCACAAAGATATGTTGTTGGAAAGGGAGAGGAAAGCGCAATTCTCAGACAGAAAAGGGTATGACTGCAAACACTTGATCCAGAATTTTGTAACTGGCATTGTAGAGAAATCATTTCTCGCTGTATCGCTGTCAATAAGTTCAATGAACTCCTCTTGTGTTGGCTCAGGAAAATCTTCAACTTTGACTGTGAATGGACTTCTGGCAAGTGCAAATGGGGTGTGAGGTAGATTTGGAATGTACTGTGAAATTTCATCAGTAAGCATGTGCAAGTGTTCCTTCACAGAATTTATCATTGTAATCTCTTTGTCTGGTTCAATGTCTTGAAACAAGATAATATGGGCAACGTATACATTTTATTTTCATCCAATTTTTTTTGGCCAAAGCTGAAATTAAAATTTAAATGATCACATCTTTTTATGGAAATTTTAGGATGTTGCAGTTGGTCATTGCAGTGATAAATTTAACTCATTTAAGATGACGAAGATGTCAGCCAAGTAGGCTATTTTCTGCAGTTCACTTTTATCACTAAAAAGAGCTGCGGTCTTGCTTTCTGATTTAAAAAAGTTTTGAGTTCATCACAAAGCTCCAAAACACATTTTTAAACTGTTCCTTTCAATAACCATCTCATTTCGGTGTGAAATAGCAGAGCGTTGTTCGACGCATCAACTCGTTGCACAGTCGAATGTTTAAAGTGCTCGCCTTTATAAAATTGACAGAACTTACGACACTTTTCGTTACTTCCTTTAACTCTTGCGACAGGTTCTTCATAGCTAATATTTGCAGATTGATCAATCAGTAAGTTCCGATGACTTTTTGTGACTCATTCAGTATTAGACGTTGAATCCATATCGACATCCTAGCATAGCTGGAACACCATCTTTGCAAACAACACAAACTTTTTCCAAGAGATATTATGATCTTTCAGAAATAAACCAATTGTCAAATACATACGTGCAGAAAAGAAACTCATCTTAAAGTCACCATCATTAAAGTCACCTCACATAAACTAGTAACTGTGAACAGTTTGCAACGTCTGTAGATTCATCAAGCTGGATACTAAATATTGGAAGTGGAGGAGATTTAATTTCCTGGATTACCTGATCAAGAATCTCAAAAGACATGTCATTGTTTTTCTACAGTGTCATTAGATACGGAAATTGCACTCAGCTTTGAAACAAATTCGTCTCCAATCATAATGAAAATTTCTGACATTTAATAATAATAATAATAATAAGAGGTCTTATATAGCGCGGTACTCCAGCCTAGGGCTGGGCTCACCGCGCTGGATATAAAAATGTTATCAAAAGAGACATAATCTTGACATTATTTCTGGTTTTTTAGCAGGACCTAATCAATCGGTTTCTAAGACCATCAGCATCGAAAATGTGTGTTTTCCAATGGTCTTAGGTGACCCCCATGAAAGGATTGCACAAGGGGGTCAGGACCCACAGGTTGAGAACCGCTGATTTAGAGGATAACCTTTTAATTATAATATCTGAAAAATTTCATGACGGTCACCATGGTCACCGTAGCCTGCTAGTATTATTATCTAACGATGTAACAGTCATTTTTATGGTCTTGTCCCATCCACTCCTGTAATTCTGGCAATCCCTAAACTTTATTTCACTCAGAACTGATGGTTTTATATTTCCATGCTTTGATTCCCAACTGCAGTAGATCTGAGAATGAAAGATTGTGCTATTTGCGAGGAAAAATGCTTAATCTAACATTTATTAACGTTCATGCTCCCATCAAAGATATGGAAGTTTGGGGAAAAGAATCCTTTTATGAGACACTGTAAAAGATCTACAAAGAGGCACCACGACATGATATTAAAATAGTGAGTGACGACTTCAATGCCAACTATTGGCAAGGTAAAGTCTGCATAAAGAATCCAATGACAATGGGATCCGACTCATAGACTTTGCTTCAATAAAAGAGATGTCAGTTAGCAGCACCAAGTTTCCACTCAAAAAATATACATACATAAAGTTACTTGGAACTCACCAGATTGAATTACCCACGTTTTAATCAATTGTTTTAAGGATCAGACTAGACATACCAGATGTAAGAAGCTATCAAGGAGTGGCTGCAGACTCTGACCATCTACTTGTAAGGGTTAAATATAAGCAGAGAAGAAGCATTATTAACAATGGCCAAAATCAGAGAAAAGTGATTACCAAAAACTTTCCAAAAATGATGTAACAAGTAGAAGCATCACAGGAGGAAACAGGGAAAACAACATAAATGAACAGTGGGATCGGGTTAAAAAATGCTGTGAAAACATCAGAAAAAGTAGGAGCATTGCAGCTATCAAACAATAGAATAGGCTGATTTGATCATGAATGCAGACAGACTGTTGAAGAAAAGAACAAAGCCAGAGGAAAGCCATAGAAATTTGTAGGAAGAAAAAGAGGACATGGGGAAAAGCTAAATAAAAAAAAAAAAGACTTATCAAGGGAGGGAAACATCAGAGCAATGCACATAAAGATAAAAGATGAAAAGATTGGATACCAAGCCAGACCACAAATGTGTGAGAGCCAGAATGGAAATTTTGAGGACATAATAAGTGCAGACACTAAACAAGATGAAGATTATCAAACACCAAATGGAGGACCAGACCCTTTAATAAACCAGTCAACTTAGAAGAAACTTCAGGCGTAATCAATTCTATGAAAAACCACAAAGCCCCTGGAGAAGATCTCACCCCTGGAGAAGATCTCATCACAGCAGAACTTAAAACTAAAATTTGTCAAGAAGAGAAAATTCCAACAGAATGGCAAACAGTACTTATAACCCCACTACACAAGAAAGCTTCCAAACTTCAGTGCACAAACTACAGAGGAATGTCCCTATTAAATGTTACATACAAAATACTGACAAAAGTAGTTGCCAAAAGGCTACACCCTTTCACTGAAGAAATACTAGGTGACTTCCAATGTGGACTCAGACAAAACAGATCGACTAATCGGATGCCTATTAGAGAAATGTTACAAACATAATATCCCAGTACATCAACTCTTTTGGCATATGACAGCATCAAAACCAGGTTGACTATTCTCGACTTCTCAAAGGCCTTCGACACTTCCACACAAGCTCCACCACTACAGCATTACCGGCAACCTTCACTCCTGCTCTCAACATTCCTAACGTATCATGCAAGTAGTGGTAGACAAGTGTCCAATCAGGGAAAGCTACCGTAGACTCAGGAGTTCCACAAGGCACAGTGCTGGGCCCCCTTCTCTTCCTCTGTCACATAAACATCTCAAGTGAGGTTGTTAGATGACTGTCTTGTCTACAGAGAGAAAAACGACTACGATGACCACAACCACCTCCAAACAGATTTGAAGTGCCTTATGAATTGAGCGGACAATTGGGGCATGAAATTTAATGAAACCAAATGCTACACAATGACCATCTCAAGAGAAAAAAAATCAACCTATATGTACTCACTAAACGAGACAATTCTCCAACAAGCATCAAATAACCTAAAATGGTCACCCCATATAAAAAATTTTTTTTTAAAAAGGCAACGCCACCCTTGGTTTCATCCGAAGAAATCTGTGCCACAGCCCAACTTCCTGCAAACGAAATGCATATCTCTCACTCGTCCATCCACTACTAGAGTATGGTGTGATCATCTGGGACCCACACCTTAAGCAAGACGTGGACAAGATGGAGCGAATTCAACGTACCGGGGTGTGTTTTATCGCTCGAGACTGAAAATCCACCGCTTCTGGCTTCGTCACTGGCCTATTCTTATATAAAGTGATCATGGGACTGGTGCTGGCCATCCCAGCAGGCACGTATCTCACCCCACAGAAGCTGGGTAGACTGATCAGAGCAAAACGCTCACTAAACACTGACTTCACCACTGACAATCCCATAAATAATTACACCCGAAACATTAGCAAATGCTTCAAAGTGCCTCAGTTCACAACAGTGCAGTATAAACAATCTTTCTTCCCACGCACAATAATAGCATGGAACCACCTAGATAATGCCACTGTGAATGCTTCAAGGTTGCCCTGGCATTAGCTAGGAGCTGTTAAAATAGCAACATCATACCCCCAACCGTTGCACAGATGTCAGTACATTGGATGCAGCAACGAAAACAACCAGAACCAGAAAAGAAAATATCTTTATAAGACTGATACATAAAATAACTGAAAAAGCGTTTGCTTACGAGGTACAGGGAGAATATTCAAAGGAATTTCAGATTAGACGAGGCCTTAGCAAGGAGACTCACTGTCATACATGCTATTTAATCTAAAATTGGATAGAGTTATAAAAGTGGTTCTCAACTTTCCTATTGCTACAACTCTTTAATACTGTTCCTGATGTTGTGGTGACCACCCTACCACAAAATTATTGTCGTTGCTACTTCATAACTGTAGAGTATGTGTGTTTTCTGATAGTCTGAGGTAACCTCTGGGAAAGAGTCAATCGACTCGCAAAAGGGTTGAGAAGCGCACACATTGACATCTGAGGAAAACCCAAGACCCGCTCTCTACAATCAACCCCTTCAGTATCTTGCATATGCTGATGACTTTGTCAGCACTGTAAGGGAAAAGTAGGAAAGATATATCAAAAGCCTTTATTCAATTAGAAGAATTAACTCCAATAAAATTAAAGCATCCCCGTTTACTCTCGCGATGATAATGCTTCGAGCATAAAATCACTATAAGCAGGGTTGGAAGTTAACCAAAAAAACAAAATACATGACTATAATAAGAGAAGAATAGACAGATGAAGTCATTAAAATTTAAAAAACACACTTTTGAAAAAGTAAATGAATTCAAATACCTAGGAACTTTATTAAATAAAAGAAATGAATTACTAATATAAATAAAAGAAAGAATATCGGCAGGAAATACGGCATAGTTCAGTTGTCGGAAAATTTTTAAAAGTAAAAACATAAAGAGACCAGTTGTAACATAAGCAAGTGAAACTTGGACCCTTACAAAACCGACAGTAAACCACTGCTCATGTTAATGAAGTAATCCAAATGTATTTATATTCTATCATTGGTTATTTTATGTCGGAAAATTTTTAAAAGTAAAAACATAAAGAGACCAGTTGTAACATAAGCAAGTGAAACTTGGACCCTTACAAAACCGACAGTAAACCACTGCTCATGTTAATGAAGTAATCCAAATGTATTTATATTCTATCATTGGTTATTTTTCGAGAGTTAAAATGTTCTGCATGGCTGATAAAATTATCTGATTGAATGCAAAGGGATCACTGGTGATCCATTATGTATCAGACTTTGAAAGTACCGGTAGTATTAGAAATGAGTTTAGCATATTACAAGCCGGTGACCAAGGAAGTGAAGTTCAGTTGAACCCATAAACTGTAATTGGTGAGGGATATTATCAGTAAAGTCACTGAAGGAAATTCTAAATTACGTAACGCAATAGAAATATTTATTTTTATCATATTATAATTGACTTGATTTATGTAAAATAATTGAAAATGCCTTTCATAGATTTAAAACGATAGCTTTTTTAGCTTTAAGTATGGTAGTAATTAATGATTTATCCATTTGGATCCATAGATAAGGAGAGGTTTTTTTAACCGATAACAAATCTTATTTGATAATAGATTAATAAGACACGAACAAATTGTGTCAATAGAACAATATAAGTTACGCTTTAATAATAATTATACATTATACACAATTAAACGTTTCGGCACATGCTTTCATCAGTACAAACAAATAAAACACATTTAAGTAAGTATAAATTAAATTTACATATCAATATACATATCCTACCTAAAACAGAAAAAATATAGGAGAGGGCGCTAAAACCAGACAAAAACAAAATAAAGAGTAGTAGAAAGGAAGTGATTTTAACATAATTGTAAAAGAGAAATAGGAAAAAGACATGGCAGCTAAGTAAAATTGTGGATTTGGTTCAATCTATATGGAGATAACGTACCAAATCTAGTTATTAATTTGTTCTCCATATAGAGTATACCACCAGGAGTATTCATGTTTTCAATAGCCCTAACCATGACATTGCAGTTACCAGTAACACTGCTGATAGAATCTATATGGAGAACAAATTAATAACTAGATTTGGTACGTTGTCTCCATATGGATTGAACCAAATCCACAATTTTACAATTATTAAATTCACTTCCTTTTTGTCTGGTTTTAGGTAGGATTTATATTGATATTATGTAAATTTAATTTATACTTACTTAAATGTGTTTTGTTTGTTTGTACTGATGAAGGCATGTGCCGAAATGTTTAATTGTGTATAATTATTATTAAAGCGTAACTTATATTGTTCTATTGACACAATTTGTTCGTGTCTTATTAATCTATTTTAAAGCTTTATCGCAGTCCAACACTTTTTATAATTAGTTAAAAGTTATTTCATAAATATATGTTATACTTTCAGATGGCGTTGGAGAAAGACAGTATGAGGAAAGACTGAAATCTTCTTCAGTTGGTGCCGAACAATTCAAAGCAGAGTATGAAGAAAGTCAATATTGCAATTAATAAATATTGTATGTGAGAGAAAAAGAAAATGTATTTATTTAAATAAAAGTATAAAATAAAAAAACATATGAAGTTTTTTAAATTTATTTAATTGGAAAAAAAGAATGAAAACATGAATGCTCTTTATTTTAGGGGGAGAAAAACAAAAATTATCCCCGCGAGACTATCTCCAAGGAGATGAAAACATGAATACTCCTGGTGATATACAGTGCGTTATCTTTACAAACTTAATAAGGACTTGGTGAAATCCAAGCTACCTAAAAAAATGTAGGCACCTTATTCCACCAAGCCCTCCAATTACACGTTACAGGCAAAGTATGAAATCCAGGCATTCTTTAAGATCTTTGTTTGCTAATCAAATTTAAATGTTTGTTTATAAAAAGTCCAGGCGCTAAAGCCTTAAGACAAAAGCCGGACGGACATTCTATAGAATGCCTGGATTTTATATTTTTCCTGTAACATAAAAAATCAATTTGATTAACATTTGCTAAAAACCACCATCATCTCAAGATCTCGCCAAAAAAAATTTACAATGAATTCACATGGATGGTGTTGAGAAATACATTAAATGTTTATCACATGGGGGACTTTGACATCCTAATTCTGCACTGCCCCTATTATTTCATTGCTGGTTTACAAATAATTAAACTCTTTTTGTGCACAATTCGAGTCTTATCATTTGATGACCAGCAATATAAATAATATACAATATCACACATACTTAACTGATTCTAGACAACATATTTACAATGGTATATGTTCAAAGTCTTAAAGTACGTTCACACTGCCGAATACTTACTAGGATTCTTGCCTTTTAAACAAGATTTGTTGAGCACTGAACAAAATATGATGGGACTGGTTATGCAGAAACTGTACTGGACCAGTGAAATGAAATATGCCAGTCAGCATCTGATATAGTATATAGAGAGCAGCTTGTAGTCACAGAAATTTGAGAATCCATGTAACAAATCTGCAGTGTAAATGTACCTTAGCATATTACAAGCCGGTGACCAAGGAAGTGAAGTTCAGTTGAACCCATAAACTGTAATTGGTGAGGGATATTATCAGTAAAGTCACTGAAGGAAATTCTAAATTACGTAACGCAATAGAAATATTTATTTTTATCATATTATAATTGACAGAAATTTGAGAATCCATGTAACAAATCTGCAGTGTAAATGTACCTTTAAAACTACACCATCTAACACCGGGTACATTTGATGACCAACACTGTATACATCCTTTACTAATACTAGACAACATAGATCTACAAAGTCTTATGCCTACAACAGACCTGTTTACCCTCAAACTCTTTAAATCGCACACTTATCACAAAATTGTTAAATACCTTATATTTATAGTAAAAAAAATAAACATACGGTTATATAATGTTTACACCTCAAAATCGTAGATAGTATACCAAAATAGTAAGAGTAAACAGGTCGGCTACAAAATCAAATTTCAAATTATAACATTTAAGGAAACAATTATAATTTTCAATAAAATCATGAAAAAATGTATATATTGGTTCACAAGTTCATACACACATTTATTTAACATCTTGAAGGGGTTGGCACTTTATTCAGTTAAGTAAAACCATCCATACAATATCAATAACTATCAACAATAAAAATAATGGTTCAAGTTGTTGGCACTGCTGGTGGTCAAATGTTCAGGAAGGAAACACTATCTGTTGTCCAATGTTGAAAGGAGTCTTAACTTAATAAAAGATAAAGACTTACTACTCAGGAGTGTCTCTGTTAGTGTTACAGAGAAAAGAAATCTTTGTGGTACCCAATCATGAATGTATCTCAGTTGTATCCAATCATGGATGTATCTCAGTTGTACCCGTTCATGGATGTATCTCAGTTGCATCCAATCATATATGTATCTCTGTTATACCCAATCATGGATTTATCTCTGTTGTACCCAACATGGATGTATTATCTCAGTGTTACACAATCAGATGAATCTCAGCTGTACCAAATCATGGATGTAGTATCTCAGTGATACCCAGTCATGGATGTATATCAATTGTACTCCAATCATGGATGTATATCAATTGTACTCCAATCATGGATGTATCAATTGTACCCTAATCATGGATGTATATCAATTGTACCCCAATCATGGATGTATATCATTTTTACCCCAATCATGGATTTAGTATCTCAGTTGTATCCAATCATGGATTTAGTATCTCAGTTGTATCCAATCATGGATATATCTCAGTTGTACCCAATCATGGATGTATCTCAGTTGTATCCAATCATGGATGTATCTCTGTTATATCCAATCATGGATGTATCTCTGTTGTACCCAACATGGATGTATTATCTCAGTGTTACACAATCAGATGAATCTCAGCTGTACCAAATCATGGATGTAGTATCTCAGTGGTACCCAGTCATGGATGTATATCAATTGTACCCCAATCATGGATATATCAATTGTACCCTAACCATGGATGTATATCAATTGTACCCCAATCATGGATGTATCAATTTTACCCCAATCATGGATGTATATCATTTTTACCCCAAGGATGGATTTAGTATCTCAGTTGTAGCCAGTCATGGATGTATACCAATTTTACCCCAATCAGAGATGAAGTATCTCAGTGGTAGGCAATTATGGATGTATCATCTTACTCACACTTAGTGGTACATCATCATGAATGCATCTCAGTCTCAGTTGTATGGTACCAAATCATGGTTGTAACCAATCATGGATGAAGTATCTCAGTGTTACACAATCATAGATGAATCTTAGGTGTACCCAATTATGGATGTAGTATCTCAGTTGTACCCAATTGTGGATGCATCTCATTTCTGAAGACCAAAATTAAAATTGAGAATAATATCAAAAATATTTTACTACCGTATCTATATTTTTTAAGTTTCCAATATATTATGGCATATTTTTGTCTTTATTTCTCACTCTTTCAAACTGAGTATCATTTGGGGGCAATAAAAAAAACTTGCTAAATCTCATGTAAAATAAAACTAACTAAAAACTGGAAATACATTTACTTAATAGATATTCAGTACCTGGGTCAATGAACCATGAAATCAAGAGAAATTGTTTCCTATCAGATCACATCTTGGAGGAAATCAATGTGTTGATAGAAACAAGGAAATCATCCAGTGTGTTGATAGAATCAAGGAAATCATCCAATGTGTTGACAGAAACAATCTGTAAATAGAAAAATTATAAACTTTCTTGTCTAGTTTGATCTTGTGTATTCTGTATTTTTGAAAGGGTCAGATTATAGGCTAACTAGACGTAAGCCCATGGCCTCAATAATCTCTTGGGCAACCAAATTTTGAAGCTTTGTTTTATAGATTCCAGGGCTTACTAAACAAAACAAAAAACTTCAAAAATTAATGATAAAGGATTTATTTTGCTGTCCTCTAGGATACCACATTGAAGCTAAATGTTTATTTTTATTATATATTTTATTTATTGTACTTTCTTTACTGAAGGAGTATTCTTGTCAACACGTTTCGTTTTTTGTTGCATCCTTTTATTCAGATTTGCGCATACTTGGTTTAGCTCTTTATATTAAATATTTACATTCTGATGTTAATGAAGAAGGCATTTTGACCTATATTTCCATATATTTTTATATACTAAGTCCTAAGTTTTGTTTATCTTATGTAAATCAAGTCAGATATATTTGAGATGGCAAGGTATAAAGCTAGTCCTATGAAATCATTTCTTCATCACAAAAATGGTCAATGTTTCTAAAACTAATAAGTTCAGTGTCTTGCATTTTACCATGACTACTGTACCTCTCCATGTACCCAAAAAAATATTTCTCATCATTACCCGAGCTCTTGATGTACGGTACCTGTTAGTAAGACTGTCAAAAGAAAATCCTTTCAACTGCCCTTAAAATTTTTTAAGTGAAGTACTGAACAACAAATTTAATTTAATATTCTCATAAAACTAAGATTGTGATATCTAGGCCTACTATTTTTCGACAGTAATTGTTATCACTTCAGTATTAAGTCAAGAATCTATTCAACCCAGTCATGCAGACCAGCTTTTTTGAGTGGCAATGTATCAAGTAATTATTCATTTAATGTTATTTCCTAATAATTACAATGAGCTTAATGGTTAGAATGGACTACAGAGTATCAGTAAATAACTACTTTAAATAAAAAATTAAATTAATTGCTAGTACTACAAGTAGTTAGTCTTTTTCCTCCATATTTTGAGTCTCCTAATTTTTGTCTTGTACTAGTTACTTGTGATAATTTAATAATTACTATTACCAGTGGTTTGGTAATTGGTATTATTTCTCCTCAAAATTTTCTAACCCAAATCAAACTAAACAAAAATTGCATTTAAGATAAACTAAAATGGTGAAATATCATTTAACACTTTCCCAAATAACATGTAGTTAGTATACCCTGTCCCTAGTGACTGGGGATAGCACAACCGTACACTTATAATAATGGGAAAAAGTGTTTCTGGTAATTCCTGGCAACTGGATGGGTTACCCCCATAGTCTTATATCACAGTAAATGGCTCTCTTTATGTTTTTCTTTTTTAATATGTGGCATGATTTAATTGACTTGAAACCGAACTCCCTTCATAGATCTCCCACTGAAGCAATTTTTCTGTATACAGGTATTAATGATAAAATGACGCAAACAATAGTGGACTGCACCAACAGGGAAGGTGAGAAATTGAAATGAGACAAATGGCAAATAAATGATGAGATCTAAATAAAAGCCTACTACACACTGGCGCTCTTTATCTGAACAGCATTTCAGTGGAATTTTTATTTAGCCTTGTTGATGGAAATCCTCTTTTTAGGGCAGCATTTTCAATGAAGAGATTCAGCAAACTTCTGGAAGTAGCCACAATTTCAGAACAGCCTATTATTTCATTCCCCTACAACTTGCAAAACCAATGGCAGAGAACAGACTCACCCTTTAGTTGGAACAGTGAAATGGAGCAAGATGTTCCTACCTAATAATAATTTCTGCTCCTCAAAAAAATCAGGGTTTTTGTTCAGACAGGAAACAACCTTGTAAAAAACCAGAGCTTGATGCAGAAAATTGTATTGCTCATGAACACAATACACAAATGTCCAGTTATGGAAAGTGAAACTGAATGCAAGAAACCAGAGATAACAACAAAATCAAAGTAGGCATATATGCCATGGACCAAATGGCTAAGGTGATCTCTGTGAATACAAAAAACTAAAAGTTAAGTAAAAGACGGCATTTGGTTGTGTTTTTCAACATTGTTGACATGGCATCCACTGCAACCAATCCCAGACAGCCTATATTGATGTTGCACATTTCCGCAAGTAGAGGCATTAAGATATTATGAAGAAGAACATCGCCAGTGTTTTGAAATCTTTACAAACACTTCAAACAGCTGCCCTAACCACTTCAACTCAGCAAGTTTATTAAGACATATTTATATTTGCGAAGACAATTCAAAGCTGAGATGCAAAGCCCCTATTTTCCATGTGTACATGTGACTGTTCTGCTTTGAAATGGTTTTTTACGTTGAATACATGTTAATGTTATTATTATTAGTACTGGTCCCCAAATGGATTCAGAATATTTATTTATTTTAAAAATGTAAAAATTAATTTTATTGACTACACAGACTCAAATAATCATCAAAGAACAATCAAACAAAAATGTTCATAAGCGAGTTTAGACGTTTTTACCTTCAATTAAATTATGGTTGGGACTGTAGAAGAAAACACCCCCCCCCCCTCTATGTTCATTCCAACTACCTTGAGGATTACGGGGAGTATGAGAAAGGTTATTAAAAGGAGACTCAAGATAGTAGCAATCACAGTCTGTCTCCTGGTGTTTTATACCCACTTGAAAACACCCAATTGCTGTGGAAAGGATTAGGGAATAGAAATATTGTAACATAAAATTTTGTAGAAAACTAAATTAAATAACTAAATTGATTTTAATTTATTTAATCCTAATTAACTTACACTAGTTACACCTATCCCTATATAGGCACTTTGATTAAAATTTCAAAACATTTTAAAAAATATAAAAAATACTACAGCTGTATAGAGCCTGGAGAATAGATTACAAAAACACCAAGATCAACTTTCTAGCTCAAGTGGTTCAAAAGTTATGAATTTTTTAGTAGGGGACCTGAAAGGCACTTTTTTAATATGGGATTTTCCTCCACATTTCGTGACCCTCATTTTGATTTTTTTTTAAGGCCTATAACTTTATTATAAAATGAGACAAAATTATAATATTTACAGGGAACATATTTTAATTAGAGTTCTTCAAATAGAACCACAAAATATACGTTAATTCTTGTTAATATTCCGCAAAACTTATTTTAAAAATCTTTATTATTTTCCTATTACTAATATATAAAATATGCTGACTCGTCACTTATTTGTAATTAATTAATTAATGATGTATAAATAATTTTTTTTCAATTTCCCAATATTAATAATAATAATAAAATATTTTTAAGATATTAATTTAAAATTTTCTTTGGAATATTTTAAAATTTATAAGTATTACACTTTTTATTTTACCATTTTCTATATAATGTATTTTAGTCCCATACCATATGAATGTGTGAATATGACAAAAAATAGTATGTCATTTATTTTAAGTTAGTAAAGTTGTATCACAGATCAACATTTATTGTTAGAATCAACTTTGGCTGTTGATAGAATTTTAATTAAGTTCTAGTTATTTGCTTGAGGTAATTACAAAGTTTTATTATTAAATTTTAGTAATATCTCATGCAATTCTTGCATTATTGTGGCAGAAAGTGTGTTTTTTCTTTGAGAATACTGAGGATTATATAATAATTCACTTTTGGAATAGTGTGATATGTGATTTAATATAGGATATTTCAATACCAAAGGTAAGTGAATATTTTTTGTACATTATTACTTAATAAATGTATGCCTTAAGAATCACCATATATATCATTGCATATGAATAATGGGTCCTACAAATAATTATGTGGGGGGGGGGGGTGGGGGGATAGGCCTACACTTATAATAGTAATACTATTCTAGGCCTCTATATA
Organism: Lymnaea stagnalis; assembly: GCA_964033795.1. Classification (NCBI taxonomy): domain Eukaryota; kingdom Metazoa; phylum Mollusca; class Gastropoda; family Lymnaeidae; genus Lymnaea; species Lymnaea stagnalis. The sequence continues at coordinate 183,707 of CAXITT010000520.1, read as the reverse complement.
TACATACATACATATATATATATATTATATATGTAAATATAGTATATGTCTATATATAGTTAATAGTATACATATAACAGTATATAAATTATAAAACAGTAATAGTTAACTATTATTTGTTATTAATTAGGCTTTTTTAACCTAATATCCCTCAATAAAAGCATCAAATCATATTAAAAATTTGTATTTGCTTTATTAATTATTTTATTTTGAAATGAGTTATTAGGGGGTAATAGGCTGGATATCCAGAGTAAATCAGGTTATTTAACATAAGCAACGAATATTAACGATAAAGGTTATTTTGGGACACACATGATTAACATTTCTTGGTGAATTTTTGACCAAACTGATGGGCCTAAATTAGCATGTCTTTGATATATTGTAGTTAATGCCATTATTTATAATCCCTGAAATTCAAAGAAAGGGTCCTTTCCACACAAAAAATATGAATGAGTGAAAATTGCGTTATTTTACCTTCAATTTTCAAAGTGAAGCCCCAAAGCTGCTAAGTACATGGATGCAGCAACACAACACTACCAGAACAAAAGAGTTCTTTATCCTAAGCCTAAGGAAAGCTAATAAAATTATGTTAATTTTAATAAACTTTTGGTATAAAAGAGTACTCAATTAGAAGCTACTCTAAAAATTATTTGTCCATCAAGGTGACAGCAGTTAGTTCCCATACTTTCATAAAGAGTTAGGAACAGTAACCAAGTTAATACGATCTTTCATCAAGGTGACAAGAGTTAACTTTCTTAAATCGTATAAATAAAATTATAATTAATGGGAAGTTATCTCTGTCGTCTTTAAAAATCTGTTTATTTTAATGGTTGCTTCCCTTTGATCGTATTTTGCAAATCGAGGGAGAAAAAAAAAAATCTCTATTTCAGACATTTATTTTGCTAGTATTCAGTAAATTAACTTTTAATTCGTTTATGCTAAATTTAATTTTATTTGTGCTCGTGTTACTTTCTGGTAAATAATTTTCCTTTTTTTAATTATTTAAATACTTTTTAATAGAAGTATGTGACTTTTATACTTATAACGATAATTCTTCTGGGATATCCAGTACATTATTATTATTTTAACTTCAATTTGTTTAATTTTTGTTGTAAATTTGATTTTAAAGCATGTTTTATTTTTGTGTAAATAATTTATCAAGAAAAATTTTAAAATATCTTTTATTTTTCACATGTATAAACTGATATGATATTTTTGTACAGGTAACAGATATTTATACCCTATGATTGTTAAATTATTTTTAAAATTACAAGTTAGTTTGAACCATACTAGTAAGGTCAGTTACTTTATAATTGTTAGCATTAATAACAATTACTAGCCTTTGATTTGGGAACATATTGCGTTCTCAACCTTGCCTTGCAGGTTATCATTAAATAGACCCCTCATAGAAAGTTCAAATTTATTATGTTTCATTTAAACATTTCAACAATAATAAAATTGATAATTCTAGAGTTATACTTATTATGTTATGCTCCACTTGGTACTTTATCCCCCAACACTTGGATTTCTTTTTCCCTTATGGATCATCTTGGTGAATTGAAAGCCCATTGTGAACATAAACTTTTAATTGCTACAAACTGTTTTTTGGTGTAAAAAAATGTCATGATTTAGTTAAACTTTTTTATTTGCTATTTGAAAATTGTTTTAAATAGTCATAAATAACAAACTTTTTGAATATAGAATATGTTTATAACTATTTAAAGGGACATCCCTCCCCCACCCTACTTTTATTTTTTAAATTCCCCACACCTAATTACTTGCTGTAGGTGAAAATCTTCATGATTCTTATCATAATCAACAAAAAATTCAAATTTACTACTGATGAGCTTTTGTTAAAGCCACCTCTTGTCCATTCATTAAAAACTATTGTTATAGTTCTTAGAACATTCTTTATTACAGTTGTAATAAATATGAATTTATTGTTAAGCTTTCCAGTCTTAGTCACTTGCCTAGTTTTTGTTTGGTAGTTACTTTTACAGTGACGTGTCACTAGTTATTTGATTAATAGTCCATTGTCTAGTCTTGTGTCATTAGTGATTTGTTTCTTAGTCACTTGTCCAGTTATGTGTCGCTAGCGATTTGTTTGTTAGTCTTTGCCTAGTGAAGTTTTGCTAGTGATTAGTTTGCTAGTCCTTTGTCTAGTGATGTGTCTCTAGTGATTTGTGTTATAAATGTTGCATATAATAACTGGGAAAAATAAATGTTTATACTTTAAAATTAGTATGATCATAACTTTATAATGTATGTATTTTATATATTTTTATGAGTAATAAATAAAACGTATCTTTTTTTGTTCCCAGAAATTATTAAGCACAAGAGACACATTTACAATCCCCTAACTTGAGAGACAATGAAATGACAAGATTTTCATTGTCAAAGATGATTGTGACATCCTATTTTCAAATATACAAATACTGCAACTAATGGTAGTGCTTATTGATAACTTCATTCAGCACTGTTTATTTTTTAATAAAATTTATACAATTTTGTTTCTGAGTTCTTGTGAAATCTGTGATTGAACTTGTATTTGTGATTGGACTTGTATTTGTATGTTTTAAATCAGGTGTTTTTATCTTGAAATTATTTTAAAAGGAGATTACCACTCCCTAAAATATTATCTTTTATAGTTTAAATTAGAGTACCAGTATATAAAAGTATACATAATTGTACGGTACCCAATATAATTTTTAAAATCTAATGCAGTGTACTACAATGAGCGTTCTGTTCATTTTAATACATAAATCAGGAATGATTTCCCTAAACTTGGTAAAGGGATGTCAACAAAAATATATGGGGTTATAAAATTGTCAAGAGCTGGAGAAGATATCTAGAGAATGGAAGAAATGGAAAGAAAGAGTTAATGGCCTATTTTCCACTGGCAGTTGATCAGACCAAGAAGAAGAGTACTGCTAATTCTCTTTTTAACTACCGGTATCTCATAACTTGTCGAATAGAACCTAAAATTCCCATTAAATCAATTTTAAAATTATATTGATTATTTTTTTTATTAATGAACTTTTATTTATGAATGTTCAGGAGAGCTTTACTATACTTGTACAATATAACAGTACTTTTGAGAAATGTAAGCTTTTTAATATGATTCTATCTCATTTGAAGCGTCCTTATTTAAATATTTATTTTATCTAAAGTCAAGTTTTTCATTTTTCTACATTCTACAAAAAAAAAAAAATGTCTATAACATGACTCAAACAATAATATAATAAGATTTTATGTTTTCTGTGGGGTCGCCACAGATCAACAATATAATAACTAACCTATACTGCGCCTATAGTAAGTTTAACAATTTAAAAAGTTGAAGTCTTCAATTTACTTAAGGGGGCATCCATTTGCTATGATGGCACTAAAAGCAAAAAAGGGGGGTGGGGGTAGGAGAATTAAATTTCTAATTGCTCTTTGTAATCAGGGTTACAGAGCTCAGGAGCAATATTTTCCTTGCCAGGAGCTCGAGCTGATAAAATTTCTCATTGATCCAATTGCAAGTACAAAGTAGTCATTAGTGTTACAGGGTTATAGAAGAAATGCCGTACAAATAATAAGCCTATTTAATTTATAAATACCATTCAATTACATCATGCCCTTCGCCCATATATTGTCTAATGTTTCTATGACATCTTTTTCTAAATTAAGTACATAATTATTAATTGGAGGCTGCTGTTGTTTTGATAACTTAGCTTAGTCAAAGTAAACACGACCTAGTGGCCTACATTGATGAAATTCTTCTTAGTGTTTGTTCACGTGATATGGAGGGTGCATAATCATACAGATATTAAAAAATGGGCACATCAAATAGTTATTTTAAAGTTATGACAAGGCTTCATACAAAAATTGTATCGAATGTATGAACAAAAATTTGATAAGAATTTGATGGTCTGAACTGAGCATTAGGTTAAATCATTCAGCTCATCAGTCTATTTGAACCAACTTGTCAAGGTAATACATTTTATCATTCAGTCTTCATGCCAAGACAGGTTAGGCAATTAAAAAGTCTATATTATTAGTTTTTGTGGAGCAGCACATTCATATAGCAACAAGGTGATATTTATTTGAATTACAAATGAAAAATAGCATAGGTTTAAAACTATTAATGTTAAAGTTTGAGTAATTGAAACAATGAACAGGTTGATTGAAAAGTCTAAAAATTTTAGTTGTGTGTTAGTAGAAATTTATTTTATTAATAATTTGGTAAATTTGTTTACTTAGGTTGAGACATTCAGGTGTCAGCCAAGATGGTGTGTTGTACACTCAGATGAGAGTTAAGATGGTGTGGTGTACATTCAGGTGTCTGCCAAGATGGTGTAGTGTACATTCAGATGTCAGCCAAGTTGGTGTGGTTTACATTCCAGTGTCAGCCAAGATGGTGTGATGTACATTCCGGTGTCATCCAAGATGATATGGTGTACATTCAGATGTCAGCCAAGATGGTGTGGTGTATATTCAGATGTCAGCCAAGATGGTGTTGGGGTGTGGTGTATATTCAGCTGTCAGCCAAGATGATATGGTCTACATTCAGATGTCAGCCAATATGGTGTGGTGCACATTTTGGTGTCAGTCATCATGGTGTGGTGTATTTTCAGCATTCTGCCAAGATGGTGTTGTGTACATTCCAGTGTCAGCCAAGATGGTGTGGTGTACATTCAGACGTCAGCCAAGATGGTGTGGTGTACATTGAGGTGTCAGCCAAGGTATAGTGTACATTTAGGTGTCAGCCAAGATATGGTGTATATTCAGCTGCCAGGCAAGACATGGTGTATATTCAGCTGCCAGCCAAGATATGGTGCACAATCAGCTGTCAACCAAGAATCTATCATATAGATTTACTGAAAAATCTTGGATTTCACCGTCAAGTCACTTGTGTAGAATGCATTAACCTGGAAGTGAAAAAACAAAATACCGGTATTAAAATAATATTATTTACTGTCCCTTTACAATAGTATTTTTATTCATTTATTTCAACTGTTTCGTGTACTTCATCTACTTCACTTTAGCTGCAAGACTCATTGAAGATGAAAATACATGTAATAAAGACTGCAATGTCTACATCAAAGTTATGCATCTGAAAAAAAAA
>CAXITT010000520.1:132018-176966 GCA_964033795.1 Lymnaea stagnalis | reverse complement strand
AATTTTCATTGCAACAACTGATAAAGCTAGTAAGTTGTGGTATATGCTTTCCCCTTCAGATATTAAGCAATGGTAGCATCATCAGTAAATTTAATTATTGGAACGGTGTTGCTTGGGCTCTGGGTATTATTGGTATATATTGTATACAGGACAGGGGAGAGAACGCAACCTTGTGGTACCCCGGTACCCTCTACTTAATGATATTTGGTCATTCAACTTGAAATATTTGTTAAAAAGTTCAGTATCCTTGCTTGAAAAGCTAACATATAAAGCTTTTTAATCATAAAAAAATCATAAGGTGTGGTTGGATAGTGTTAAATGCTGATGAGAAGTCAAAGATTGATTGATTGAATACTTATATAGCGCTAAGTATCCATGCTATTTTAGCATGCTCACTGCACTCTCAGTGATGGCATCCGGGGCATCGCAGGGGTTGTCGGAATGATTCATTGTAGGGGACGCCATCTCCGGGTTTGAATTTAGAGTTCCCTTCTTAGACAAGTTGCTGACCAAGGTTAACATGTCTTATCTCCGCTGGGTGCTGGATGGGTTTATGCTTGACTGGGCTTTGGCTGGAATTGAACTCCCAACCACCAACTTGAGATTTGCTCAGTTTAGACCACTCAGCTACCCAGCACTTCCAAGTAAAGCACCCTAGCATATTTTTAGAGCTGTCTAGGTGATGGTAAATTCTTTCCAATACAGTGAAACCTCCGTTTTGCAACCCTCTCTTAAACGACTTCCTCCAACATATGACCGAAAAAAAAATTCTCCAATGCTTTGTAATATATAAAGATCTCCCTTAAATGCCTCCCTCAAAAACGCGACTTGCAAAACCTTCAAATAATTCAATTTTACGACCTAGCATCTGAAAAAGTCAGATTCCAAAGCAATGCCATATTTGTGCGCTTGGAGAAAACAGTTTCGTTTACGACTTTTAACAGTAGGCGATGCACTAAAGCAGCTAGGAAGTAGTGAAGGGGAAATAATGCTTGTACTGTAAATTTGTCTTTTGATATACTCCAAGGAGATGGCCAGTTATGGCCTGAGCAGGGGCCTTTCAGACCTTGCTGACACCATGTCTGGTGTTCAAAGAGACATACTAAAAGAACATGCACAGGTGGGGGGATCATGAAAACAAACAGAAATAACAGATTTCTTTCAATAAAAAAATATTAATGCGCTTATCTTAAACATAAATAGTTATAACTCTAAGCATGTACTCAGCACTTACACACGTTTTAAACAACTGCCAAACCAGCATTGGAATTAATGAGGAATAGGAAGATAATGAATGTACTGGTTGTGAGACAATATGAGTTTATATTGGTTGTGAGACAGAGTTTAGAGACAATATGAGTTTATATTGGTTGTGAGACAGAGTTTAATCTATAATTCTGAATGTAAGATGGTGCCTATGGTATGTGTATTTTTTTTTACTTGTTTACTTAATTTTCTAAGTGTCGTTTTTTGAAAATTTCCTACCTCCTTTTTAAGACCCCCCACCAAATAACACACTTGTTTCAATGGCAATTTAAAGGTCGCAAAACTAAAGTTTTACTGTAATAGTAAGATGGTATCCTCTGTATTTCTGTAGGTATTGTCTTCACGTATGTAATAATACCAATAATCATAATGTTCATATGAATTAATCTTTAGAATGCTGTTAAACTTAGTATTATAGTTGTAGTTTTATTGTTGTTGTTTTTTTGTTTGATTGTAAGGCACAATTTTTAAAAAACCTACTTCAATTGGTCATCCTTGTCATGGTAAAGTTTTAAGTTCAGTTTTGACATCTTCATATGAAGTTTTCAATTTCTAGCTTGGTCATCTGCGTGTGATATTTTCAAAGTCCAGTTCTCACATCTTCATGTGAAGTTTACAATGTCCATCTTGGTAATCTGCATGTGACGTTTTCAATGTTTAGTTCTGACGTCTTCATGTAAAATTTTTAAAGTCCAGTTTGGTCATCTCCATGGCTTTCATTAATACATTCAACCAACCAAATTTGAGAGGAGACTCATCTGGTGGAATACAATTTTAAACATAATTTACACTTCTATTCTAAACTTCATATTTTAACCATATTTCTTGTCTAAATTTAATATTCTAACTATACTTCCAATCTATATTTAATATTCTAATCACACCTCTAGTATAAACTTATTATTCAAGTTCATTTAAGTAAACATTCTGTTTTAAACATGACACGACAGATACTTAAGATGAGCTCAATCAGGGTGAATTATTTCCCTCAAAGTTAATACTGAAAGTTATGCACTTATTTGTTCAACAGTCTGTTAGAATTTAACAGAGTGCTCCTCTGGCTTTAACAAAATCAAACAATGGCTCTTAATTAAAGTTAATATTGTCACTAAGGGAGTGAAGTTTTGTGGTATATGATGTCTGATTATTGCACTTGAGACACACATCAGATGTGTTTAAATTGACCTGGTTTAAAAATTTTGTCTTAGAAAGAATATTTGCTGGATATGTGCTAAAAACGAATAGATACAATGAATCAAAACACATTATTTGATTTGGATAAAGAAAAGAATCTATCTTACCTTATCTTAACTTATAGTGTTGAATGTAGCAAAAAAGCTGCAATGGTAAAACATCATGGGTAACTTTTATGGTCCTGAGCAGAGCTATCCAAATGGGACCCTGATGGTAAACTCCTTCACTTTGAGTGTCACTCATTGAAGAATGTGTTCTCTAATCTGTATGACAAATTAATTCTGACTTTGTCATACAAACACACTCATACATTTCTACACTGGCTATTTATTTTAATACATTTGAGATTAAAAATAAATATTGTGAATTTTCATAAACTATAAAACTAAAAATTGTGAATTTTACCAAAATTGTATTATTTTTAAAATATCTACCTTATGATAATTATAGTTTATAACATCCTACAGTTGTAAATAAATTGTAAATTTAATGTAATGCTTATTGGTAAGCCCTTGACCATGTGTTGTTAACCCTAAAGAGCCACAAACATGATGTTTTTATCATAGTCAGATCCCACTGTGTGGCTCATCTAGGTCTAGATGCTTTAGCCTTATAAAATCTTTGTCGACCCCCCCAGAAAAAAAGTAACGAATTATATTATCATTTAATCAAAGCTTATATTATACTCATGCACCAGACTTGTTTCCCCAGGAACTCCAAAAATAGTACAATTCCATCTCAAAATAGTACAATATTGTCTCAGAATAGTACAATACTGAACAAATTAGTACACTTGTAGCAATAAAAGGGGCACATTCTTTAACTGAGTACACATTTTATAAATATTTAAATACCTTGTGTATTGATGACGCTTGCTGAACTTTTAAGCTGCTGGAGTTCTTTTGCACTGAAAGTTTCATCCAAGTCCAAGCAGCTTCCTGATTTTCTCTCCTCTGTTGTTTTTGGGCTATTATTTTGTTCCTTGGTCTGTGCATGTTTTCAGGAACATAGAGAATATTCTCTTGCACGCAGCACTGGAGTGAGGTATGGTGAGGATCCCTTTCACTACATGGGCAAGATTCTTAAGGGCTGGGTGCTTTTGGCAAATTGTTTGCCAAATCCTGTCAACTCTTACCCTATCCTCAATGTTCCTCTGCTGATGCCTATCAAACTCTTCATAGATGGTGTCAACATCAGTCCCTCTGGGGATCAGAATGGGGAATCTGGTAAGGAAGTATTCTAGCTGGTGTTGTTTAACCTCCTTTTTGGATCAAATACAGAAGCATTCTGAAGTGCAGGATATGATAGGGAAGTCTTTTTTAGAAAGTAGTCAAGCACCATCTCAAAATATTTTCCAACAAAAGCAAAAAACTCCACAACCCCCTTGTCTCTGGGGCTGTACTTTTCTTTGTTTTGCAGCATGGTCTTTGCCTGACATCCAACAATCAGGTCAGCATCATCTTTCTGACTGCTTCTTAGCTTGTATTGGAACTGAAAGACAAAAAAAAATTATAAACTAGTCCTGAAGTTATTATGATAAACCATTTAGATGATAATTTAAAACAAAAGAAATGTATTAAATTTGTCCAACTAACTACAACATAAATGCATACATTAACATAACCAATCTACACAAGCTCATCTGGTCAATACCATTAACTGCTGTTGGCAAGAGAAATCTGTCTTCAGCATGATGATCATGGCTTCTTCTGCCTGCAGTTGGACAAGTACCTGTAAAAATAACCATGTGTCATAAAAATACTATTAAGTACAACAGTATGGTAAGGTAAATAATACAAAATTACTAATGACCACTACAGACAACTTTGCACAAAATAAAATGAATCGTAAGAAAATATTGCTGGTCCAATGAAATGTGAGTAAAATTATGCAGCATTCAAGACTCGTGAAATATAAAAATTCATCTCACCTGATCATAAACTTTCAGTGTGTAAGACAAGAAATAGCAGTTAATTTGATTTGTTGGTGACAGCAAAAAGTCATAAATGGCATCAACCTGCTTCACAGAGTAAGTTGTGCAATGTCCTTCCAACACAGCAGTTGTCTGCCCATCATGAGGTTTCTTATTTGGTTTGGAATTTGTATATTTGTCTTCATAAAAAAATGCATAAAGTGGTCCCAGTTTTCAAACAATCTTTTTAGGCATCTTGCAATACTAAGCCATCTGGTGTATGCATGCTTGATACTTTTCATCTGTTCTGCACCATACAGGACGTGCAGGTTTTTCAATTCACACTGTCTCTTCAAAATTTTCTTGAAGAAGTAACAAAGGTCAACCAGGACCTCCTCAACTGGGGGTAGGCAGGAAGCCCCACTTTTTAGCTGCAAGATGCACCAGATGAAGGCAGCGTCATGCCAGATAAATATCTTGCTCTCCTTTAATAAAACTGTATACTCCATTGTATTGGCCAGTCATCACATTGGCATTGTCACAGCCAAATGCAATGCAGTTTACCCATTGTATTGGCCAGTCATCACATTGACATTGTCACAGCCAAATGCAATGCAGTTTACCCATGAAATGCCCTGTGAATTCAATTCATCGGCCATGATCTTAAATATATATTCTGTCCTGTGGCCGAGGATGCTTTGTACACCGGCAAAGCTAGGAGATGAGAATTTACAAGGCCACCCTATCCTTCAATGGTGACCTCTGGAGAGTACTGCTTTTTGTCTGAGTCTTTACTACCATCAGTAGCAATACTGAATGGCAATCTCGGCATCCTAATGGCTAATTTCTTCATAGTCATTGCAGACATTTCTAAAATCAAAGCTGTTGCTATATCTCTGCCACATTTTATATCTGATATGAATAAAAGAAAATTAAATAATAAAGATATTAATGAAAATATCTGATATGACACTTTTGATGAAGATAGCACTTCAGATGTGTCTGGTAACGAGAATTCTGTAAATTATCATCATAATAATAGTAACAAGGTTTGTTTACTTTTTTTCATTCATACTCAACTCACGCATACTGTGATACTTTCTTAGCACTATTATTAGCCCTAACGACATTAGTTTTATTCAAGTTCCAGTAGCATAAAATTCTTAAATAGATTAAATTATTTATTTGTTTTAATTGGAACTAATTTGTAGTTATAAAATTTACGTTTCAGTTAGCAAAATGTAAACAATGCCATACAGGGCCAAGGCTATTATGTAACAATCAGCTGTGTTCCCCTTTCAATGAAAAGTTGAAGTAAAAGTAATTTAGGCAGATTGTTGAATGTTTAGAAATCTTTTTATTTGGTGCATTTAGACCAGAGGTACAAAGCATTATTGCTTCCTGACGTTAAAACAAGAGAGGATATAAGGAGATTTCAAAAGCAAATAGACATTTTCAATCTCTACTTTACTACAGATTTGGTTGGTTATTAGTAAGCAGTGTGCGCATGACAATGGGCCGCAGAAATTTTGTGTTTTCAAAAATTGGCACCATCATAACATCATTGAAGGGGAGTTTTAGCTACTAAGTGGACTTATTATGAATGCAGGACTTCTCAAGCTCTTTATTTTAGAAGAAATGTCCAGGAAATCCTTTTATGATGGACAATGAGCAAGGCCATTAGTACTAAGGACATATTCAAGGCTATTTTGAGTTTCCTAAAATTTTCTGATGCTGAAAATAAAGGAAAATGCTGTGCAAAATTGGGAGACCCTTATGTATCTCCATGCAAAATACAATGAACAGTATCAGCATCAAGAAAGTGTAGCAATTAATGAAAAATTTAGGGAACAAATTACATCTTTAATGATGAACCCATTACTGTAAAGCTCGAAATATTTACATGTGCGCCGTGACATGACAATAACAAAAAAAGTAATTGTGTGTTACCAAATAGGGTAATATGATCAGAGCATATGTCACAGGCTCTCTTTTTGATACATTTGTATGTTTTAATAAATAAAGAAATTGTTTTCAAGAATTTTATATGCATGGTCTTGGCGAAGCATTACATCATTTGATTGGTATCTCGGGGATGCATAAAAAATGTTTATTTATTAAAATTTACTCTTTTTTTAAAACTTTTCTTCTAAAATAATACTTACTAATAATCCTCTAAGGGATAATATGATGCAGTATATGTTTTCCTTTGAAAAAAAAATTATTATTTTTTGAAAATAATTTTGACTTTTTCTAATTCTAGCAATATTTCCTTGAATGATATGTTGCCTAGAAAAAGTCATAACTTTTTTTATATGTGTCTATTCTTTCGAAATTTGAATATGTTTTGTACTAAGTATTGAACAGATTCTAATAAAACATAAAATTTTATTGATATATTTTGAACACTTTTTTTTCCTTCTTTGTAAAACTGTGATGTTATGTTCTTGTCAACTTAAAAAATTTTTTTTTTAAATAATAAAAAATCAAATTTATCAAGGCAGGATATTTTGAACAAACACCAAATATTAATTGAAGAGCATCCAATTACCTTTAAAATGGTATATAATACTTTTAGGTAGCTACAAAATTACAGCCATGAGACGCAGTGAAGAATAAGATATATTCAAGGTCATTAAAAACTGGAAAAATCTACAGTCTTTTGAGAGTTAAGCTATTATTACCCTTTTATTAGCCTGCCCTTAATAAAGGCCTTCTTATTCTTAAAATTAAGGCCAACGGCCAAGGTAAGGCAAGTTAAGGCAAGGCAATGAAATTTAAGCGCGATTAATTATTTCTATAAAATTAAAACTTCCTCTTTACCCGATGGAACTAAAGGTCTAAAATAGCGTCTTTTTGTTCATGTACAATAACCATTTAACAAAATTGAACAAGAAATATAAAAAAAAAGTAGCCTACTACAGTTCATGAATCTCTTGTCATTTACGACGCCATTGTGGGAAAACAAGGAGAACTCTTCTGTCTTCAAAGATACGTTATAAAAGCTGCCCAATTGGATATATTTAGATTTAAATAATTTTTTAAAATTTTATAGATCTATCTACTTTGTCTGATATTTCTTTCTAGCCCACTGGATCCATGCACAACAATGTAAAGGTGGTACTCGCAAGGGACCTCAATATCAGGGGGCGCATTCGCCCAGGGCGCTGCTAGAATTTTGAGGGAGGGAAATGTTTGTTAAAACTTTAAATAAAATTGTCAATTTCCTTTTTTAAAATTTGTGACAGTTTCGATTTCTTTCTCAATAAATAGCTGGTGATTTACTAAGACTAAGAGGCAAAAAGCGGGAAAGTAATGAAATATGTCAGTAGCGAAATAAACACATTTGCAAACAGATGACTAACAAAGCAACTTGGCTCCATCCAGATACATAAAATCACTAACACTGCCTCTCATTTTACTCACCACAAACCAGAGTCAACTGAGGTGGCATCTAAATTATTAAGTTCCATCTATCAAATTAGAGCTGACCAACCACAGACCATTTAAATAGCTTATTCGCCTACTATGACTCACAATTGTCGAGAAAAAGTCAATCCACTTGCATAGGAAGGGGGCTGTGGAGGGGGTGCCCACACAGGTGCCTGTGGAGGGGGTGGTCCACACAGATGCCACTTTTTTTTAAAATTTATAATGAAGGGCGGCATTTTCGGCGAGCTGAAGAGTTTTTTTGTGTTTTTTTTAAACTTAGTGGTAGTGGGTGGCACAACTTTCTAGTTAACATATCGCAACATAATCCCTGGTCCGCTCGTAACGTTTCCCAGATCTGCTCATTATGAGGACACGTTACACATCACCCAACGCTTGGAAATTGGTCGCTCTCTGTTGGTGGAATTCTATTATGTAGCCGAGTCTCTCGCTTCGCACCTTTTTTTGCCCATGCGCCGTTTCCCTGGTCTGGTCTGCTGATTACCAAAGTCATTCTCTGATACACTAAAGTAATACGTCGGGATAGCTAAAGCGACCTGGCCTCCACGACTTTGCCATGTTTCTTTTTAGTAAGGCTGTGGGCAGCAATGCAGTCGCCGCGGCTTACCCGTGTATAGGTTTACTTTAAGCAGACTTCTGATCGTTAATGCTGCATAAACTATATGGTTTGTGTCCGTTGCGGTGGCCGCGCAAATGAACGCAAGACAAGTAAACCCACAATTCACCATAACACATCCAAACTCCAAACACAGGACTAGTAAACCAACGGACAAGTTAACACGCAGAAAAGTGAATACCGGTATATAGAACATAGACAGCTGAACCCAACAACTGGGTTTGAAAAGGCCTTGCTGAGATAATCGTCATTCTTGACTTGTTCTTGTAAATTTATGTTCACTGCTAATTCGCAATGATTGGTTCCGAAAGATTTCAGCTACTTTTATAAATATGTAAATGTTTTTAATGTGCTGAAAATTATTTTACAAAATTGTGTAAATAACCATTTTTATTATATTTCTTGGGCAGATTTTTGTTTCCTAAACTGAGTCTATTGATTTCTTATTAAAAAACATTAACATGTTCTACAATATTGTTTAACATTTGTAAAAATATCTAGAAAATTCTTATCTTTTATGATAATTTCACATTGATATGCTTTAAATTTCATTTTATTTGACTCCTATATATCTAATATTGCTTAATTGAATTTTTTTCTCTTTTTAAAGTGGTCCACTTTATGTGGGAAATGTTTGTTAAAACTTTAAATAAAATTGTCAATTTCCTTTCTTAAAATTTGTGACAGTTTCGATTTCTTTCTCAATAAATAGCTGGTGATTTACTAAGACTAAGAGGCAAAAAGCGGGAAAGTAATGAAATATATTATGTCAGTAGCGAAATAAACACCATTGCAAACAGATGACTAACAAAGCAACTTGGCTCCACCCAGATACATAAAATCACTAACACTGCCTCTCATTTTACTCACCACAAACCAGAGTCAACTTAGGTGGCATCTAAATAATTAATTTCCATCTATCAAATTAGAGCTGACCAACCACAGACCATTTAAATAGCTTATTTACCTACTATGACTCACAATTGTCGAGAAAAGTCAACCCACTTGCATAGGAAGGGGGCTGTGGAGGGGGTGGTCCACACAGGGGCCACTTTTTTTTAAATTTATAATGAGGGGCGGCATTTTCGGCGAGCTGAAGAGTTTTTTTGTTTTTGTTTCTTTTTAAACTTAGACTCTAGTGGTAGTGGGTGGCACAACTTTCTAGTGAACATATCGCAACATAACCCCTGGTCCGCTCGTAACGTTTCCCAGATCTGCTCATTGTGAGGACACGTTACACATCACCCAACGCTTGGAAATTGGTCGCTCTCTGTTGTTGGGGGAATTCTATTACGTAGCCGAGTCTCTCGCTTCGCACCTTTTTTTGCCCATGCGCCGTTTCCCTGGTCTGGCCTGCTGATTACCAAAGTCATTCTCTGATACACTAAAGTAATACGTCGGCATAGCGAGAGCGACGTGGCCGCCACGGCTTTGCCATGTTTCTTGTTAGTTAGTAAGGCTGTGGGTAGCAATGCAGTCGCCGCGGCTTACCCGTGTATAGGTTTACTTTAAGCAGATTTCTGATCGCTAATGCTGCATAAACTTTATGGTTTGTGTCCCTTGCGGTGGCCGCGCAAATGAAAGCATGGCAAGTAAACCCACAATTCACCATAACACATCCAAACACAGGACTAGTGAACCAACTGACAAGTTAACACGTAGAAAAGTGAATACCGGTATATAGAACATAGACAGCTGAACCCAACAACTGGGTTTGAAAAGGCCTTGCTGAGATAATCGTCATTCTTGACTTGTTCTTGTAAATTTATGTTCACTGCTAATTCGCAATGATTGGTTCCGAAAGATTTCAGCTACTTTTATGAAGATGTAAATGTTTTTAATGTGCTTAAAATTATTTTACAAAATTGTGTAAATAACCATTTTTATTATATTTCTTGGGCAGATTTTTGTTTCCTAAACTGAGTCTATTTATTTCTTATTAAAAAAAACATTAACATGTTCTACAATATTGTTTAACATTTGTAAAAATATCTAGAAAGATCTGATCTTTTATGATAATTTCAAATTGATATGCTTTAAATTTCATTTTCTTTGACTCCTATATATCTAATATTGCTTAATTGAATTTTTTTATCTCTTTTTAAAGTGGTCTACTTAGGATTTTCCATTTATCTCTGACGTCAAATGTATTATGAGGAAAATTATTATTACCACGTGCTTCAAAATTTGAAAGTTTTTTTTCTATTAAATTCTCTACATAATGATTGATGTTTTTTTTTTATTACATGTCTCATAAACAAAATTCCGAAGTTTTTATTATTAATATTTTTATTAGGCTCGAGGCTAGTGGGTTGTTGGGAAAATGCATTCATTTATATTCTATCAATTATATTTATGTACTTAAATTGTTTTGTTTTTTTAATTAACGAGTGGAATGTGTTCATGTTGTATGCATCCAATGTTGTTCAAGTAACCTTTAACTTTAATTTTTTTTAATAAGCATTTGTCAGTGTCTTTTTCAGCTTTTATCGATGTAGCATTTTCATTTTTGTTCTGACGTCAATTGATGAATCAGGAGGAATAGTTTTGGAACTACATAATTGAAACTTTGCATGCTTATTTATATTGACATTCTCTAATTAATAATGGATGGTTTTTAAACAAATATCTCAAAGGAAAATTTTTCAGAATTTTTTTAATTTATATATATTTTTAAAAATTAGGTTCGTGTGTTATTTTTTTTTCTTCTATCTTTTCTGTCTTAGTTTTCTAATTGTTTTTTAATTCATGAATGATACATCTACATGGTTTATGCATCCTGTATCGTTCATGCAGACCTCTAATTTAAAAAAAACACAATTTTATACTTTTTTTCATTTTTCTCAATTTTGCATTTTCCGGATTTTTTAGGAACGCCAAATGAATTGGGAGGAAAAGTATTCTAGCTACAACCTTCAAACATTGCATGCTTCTTTTCATTGATATTATTTACACGATTCAAGAGGTGTTTTTTTTAATATATACCGGGTATATCCAACTAGAAAAGTTTTATAACATTTTTACATTTGTTACTCCTGAAGAGTTCTCGAATATTTATGTGACCCCAGATACATGCCATTTGTAACATTTCCAATAAATGCTGTGTAATAAGCTTTTTTCAAATTTTTGTCAATTTTTTTCTTAATGTTTATGCAAAGCTTCATCATGATATTGCAATAAACAAATTGTTTTATTCATTTTGCGTAAAAGTCAAAATTGGTATAACATTTTCAATTTTTTGCGATAAAAGTAAAAAAAAATAAATAAATAAACTTTTGTGGTTTTTTGTCTTTCTGTTTGTGTATGGTTTGTTTGTACTATTTTTTTTTTTAAATTAAGAAACATAGAAAAAACAGTTTGACCCATGGACCACCTTAATAAAGGATAACCGATCACACGTAAATTGTCCACACGTGTAACCAATCCAAGTGATACGGTGACTGATATTGGTTTTGATCAAGTGATTCACCGGAAGACCAGGAAAGAAACATTTTAAATAAAGTAAATTGAATGTCAAAATAACTATAACTTAACGTTGTCACTGTTCTTAAACACATTTAAGCAGCGACCACCAATTGATTTGTTTCTTTTTCTTTTCATTGTTTTACTGTGGATTTATTTGAACAAGAAGAAATACAGCGCGGAAGGCGAGTGTGAGGGGGGGGGGGAGGTGACACCATGAGTTACCACACCGGGAGACACCAACTCTAGCTACATCACTGTGTTCCATTCCTATCTCTAGTAACGACACATGTGACTTGTATAATCCTTCCCTGTCACCAAAACCACAGATAGCATTAATATACTACTTAGGGTAATTTGGCCACTGTTGAGATACACTCTACGGTGTTTGACATATTTTTTTGATGTAGAAATCGGGAAAACCAAATACTTTTTTCCTGTATACAGCAAGATGATTTAGCTCTTGTAGAAGTATAATAACCTGTAGCTAAACCTGGTGTGGTATAGAAATAGAAGGTTCAGTTGTTTTATCATCGCTGTTTTCAAAAACATTGCACTCAGTTCAGTGGTGTTGTAGAATACAAATTATTTTAACTTAGACAAGATGAATGTCACACAGAACTGGATTTAAATATAATCAGTTTTAAGGGCCTCCCAATGTACTGTACACAACACAAGAATGAGTTGACGTCCAACGTATTTTGTTTACATAAATTAATAAAACTTTTAAACAAACAGAAAGCTATTTTGACTTTGGGTTCGCCCAGAAGACAAATTAACAAAATGCGCGGACTGAAGCTTCCTGGCACGACTACAGCAGACGTTTCCGACGAACAATGGTGGTTTTAGGGTAGGTGATTCCAACTTTGAATGCAAAACATGTGGCGCGATAAGTATAAACATATTTTAGCGAACGTATCGGATGCAATGTCCCTCCCCCCCCCCCCACTCGTGGAGGACGTCCAGTGCCCCCCACTCCTGGAGCAAGTCAAGTGATGCCCTCCCACTCCTGGAGCAATACAAGTGCCCCCTCACAACTGGAGCAGTCAGGTGCCCCCCCCCCACACCTGGAGCAAGTCAAGCCCCCTTACCCCCAAGAAAAATCTGTACAACAGTAAACTGAAAATATATTTGATACAAAATAGACTAAATTATCACTTTTATAACCTTTAAGAAAGAATAGCAACTGGTGCATTAAACCGATTACAATTATTGGAACTTATGAAATATCGCTACACGATATATTGGACCATCCGTATTATTTAAGGTAAATCTTGTTGGAGTCTTTCATTATATAATTATAACTGTTCCAAAAATCTCCATCCTGCATTGTCTGATTTAGACCAAAGAGTTTAATAGCACAAAATAGGGCAAAGCTTTAAATTTTAATGGGACAGAAATTTAAAAAAAAAAAACACTCATTGTCAGTAGAAAACTTTCAGAATTGAATTTTTGAAATAAATAAAATAAGAATAAAGTTTAACACTTTAAGGCATTTTCTTTTTCTGTCAAAATTCAACCTTTGACCTCAAAAACCTTTTTTTAACCCCATCACCACCCTTTTTCACCCCCCCCCCCCCCCCCCCCAACTTTTTGAAGAATAATGCTTCAGAACAGTAATTAGTAATTGGAAACAAAATTAAATGAACATTAACTTTTTAAAAAATCTGCCGGAAAAAATCACCAAAGCTGTTATTGATCGATTTGTTTCGCCTTTAAATATTTTCTTTTATACAATCGCATTTTATTTTTCTAGGTACATTAAAAAGTTTTTACGGACTAATTATAGTAAAAAAAAAAAAATTATTTACGGTCAGCGACTGACAGGTTTGACGGTTTGACCAGTACTGTGTACTGTTTATCACTGACTGACGACTGACTAAGATAATAAAATAATATTTTATTATTCTTACTTATTAAGTAAGTATACTTAAAGTGAAAGTTGCGGTAAAAATGTAATAAATAATAATTTATTTAACTTTAGTATTTAGTTTAGAAAGGGCCATTCATAAATTTCAAAATGACCCCACGAATTTTATTTTGTCACGACTCATTGACCATTTCTGTACCCCCAATCTTCAAAATTCATATAATATAAATTATTCAAAAAATACAGAAAGAAATTCAATTAATGGTTAAAAGAAAAAAATAATAAATTATTTATTATTTATTATAACTTATTTTAGAGAGAGTCTATTAATATTTATTATAAATTATAATAAAATATAATATAATATAAAATCACTTACATTATACTTTATACATTAACAATAATTCACAAGTCTACTATTACTACTAAAACTTAATTTCAGGCAGGTCTCATGGATTCTCAAACCCGGTGTTAACAAAAAATATTGCAACTAATGAGAAACAAAATAATTTAGATGACCTTGTAACTAATGTACATAGACATTAGATACATGGGCAGCGCACAATCACAGGCCCCTAATGCAAAAGAAGTCCACAATTTTTAATTATTAAATTATATAATTTATTTTTAATTTCACAATTTTTCTCAAAAGGACAATTCAAAGTAAGATTAGCAAGTATTACTTACCCAGTGGCATAGCTATGGGAGTCGGGAGTGCAGACCACACCGTGTGACACAATGTCAGGGGTGACACCAAATTGAAAAATTGCATATTACAGAGCTCAAACTGCTCGGTCTAACCACATAAAAGGATTAACGATCACACATAAATTTTCCACACATGTTACATGTAAGCAATCAAAATACATGCTTTATTAAAAGGTTTTGGTTGAAATTGCTTTGAAAAGAATGGCAGGAGAACTATTTACAATCCACCATGGGACAGTCAAAGGTTGCTGATCTGGCTCTACTAACAATTTAACGTGATACGGTGAAGGATATTGATTTTGATACAGTAATTGACAGATTTTCAGCTTTGAAGACCAGGAAAGGAAACTTATAAATAAAGTAATAAGTTTAATAAGTAAAAGCAATGTAAAAATAACTATACGTTGTTACTGTTCTTAAATTTAAATATATTTAATTTACCTCCGGATCTAAAATTAATTTTTTTTGTTCTTGTCATTGTTATACAATGTACTTATTCTAACAAGTAGAAATCCATCTTGGAAGTCGGGGGGGGGGGGGGGGGACACCATGAGTTTACTGCACCTGGTGAAAAAAACCCTAGCTATGCCACTGTTTCCCTAACTTTCTAAATTTTAATGTAATTGGCTCCAATGTGACAGACCCATAAAATATGTCTTGAACTTAATAATGAAAGATTGCTTGCTAATCATGTAAATTTAAATTGGCATGTGAGAATCACTGTTAACACAAAGATATTTGAAAGTTTTATTGCGTTCTTATTCTTGTAACTGATAGAGCACAGAACCACCCCAAATTTTAGCTTTGAATCTTGAAAATTACTGATTAACAAATAAACTTTCTTGGAGGTGTCATTTGGAGTTGAAAAGGCAAAGATGAAGACATTGAAGATACATGCTCAAAAACTATATTTTATTGAGCAATGGCTCAAAAACATTCATATTAAATAATATTATTGATTAAAGCTGGGTGAGTTTTAAATTTAATAAATAGTTTGTCACAGTTTGAGAAGTGGTACCTGTTCACTAATACAGGACAACATAGTCTAACTCAGTATTGAGATACATATTAAACATATATTTTAATGATATATATATACATTGTCTTAAGGAATGGCATCTCCAACATTGCCCCAAGAGAAAGATGGAACCCAGTCTCCTCAAGAAAAGGATGTTCTAGCAAGTATAATCGGGCTTACTCAACTTACTTTGGATAAAGCTGATGCTGACAATTGGGAACTTAAAACAGAATATTATGTCAAACAGCAGAAAATGTGGCCCACCAGTGGGAGACATATTCTGGCTCATTATGATGCTGAGTCTGTAATTGTGTACCAGGCATTCAAGGCATCCATAGCTACATTTGCTGTGACAAATCAGAGGTTGGTGATTTAAAATTTGGAGATACTGGTAGTTAATAGTTTTAATAAAATATACTGACTTTTAATATTAAAATTATTGTTACAATCCCTTGTTACCTGATGTTTGTAACATTTGTTGAAATATAGTTTATAGGTCTCAATTTTTATTGGTTCTAGAAAAATAATCATTTTTAATTTTAATTTTCTTAAAAAATAAATTTTAACCAATCAAAACATAATTTTCATGGAAAATGTTGACAAATTAAATTAATAAAAGAGATTAATATTGAATGTAACAATCTGTAGATCAGAACTTTTTCATCAATATCATAATGTAAAAATTCCTCTTTCTCTCATGTCTGCTACTCATTTCAGTAATTTAAATGCGTCTCTAAGTTACTGACAGACATTTCTGTCATGTAAAGGAATGAATTAAAATCTGAATTATTTTGGCATTGATTTTGGCAGGTTCATTCACTTAAAAAGTTATTAACACTAACAAGTAGTGATTCTTATAAGTCAGCGTTTCCCAAACTTTTAAGTTTCAAGGACCGGTGTACTAGTTTCTAAACTGCACCAGGGACCGATGCCAGATTTATTAATTGCATTTTATTTCTATTTAAACATCAAAATTCATGCTCGCTGGACCGGTAACGTAAGGCTTGCGGACCGGTGCCAGTCCACCATTTGGGAATGCTGCTATAAGCAGTTTTAGTTTTTGAATAGCAATGCTGCTGGATAAGCAATAGCTGTTTGATTGATTTCTTCAGATATTGAAGTTTGTTTATGTCATTCATTTAATGTTGGAGAGAAATAACATGGTTACAGTAATAATCAAACTTGTTTGGGTTTTATTAAACTTTAGATTTGGAGGTTCCAGTTACAGTTTTGAACGGATGTCATGGATAAAAACAAGCTTCATGTGGATGATGTATCGCTGTGGGTGGGGACAAAAAACAAATCAAGAACGAGTGCTAGCAATTCGGGTTTCCAGAAAAGGGTTTGACGACATTCTCTCTAAAGCTTACACCATAAAAGTAATTATTGGAAATATATCAAAGTATTAATTTTTCAATGAAAAAGATGCAAGAAGGATAATCTTGGAATAGTCTTTTAGCCATATTTTAAATTGTAAATTATTTTAAAATCAGGATAAATAGCTTCTGCCCGAAACCGTTATGTTTTTCATACGAATCTCTAAATCATAAGTTTATTTTTGTATACTAAATTCTTTCTGATATTATATTTATCAACTTGTGGGTTTTTTCCCTTGTTTTATAATAAATTAATTTGGCATAAATTATAAATGCAAATGTTTATGTTCAAAATATTACTTTCTCACTAATGTTAACACATTTGTAGGCCTACTTTCTTCACAATTAAACGTTCTTTAAAAAGCATGACAAATTATAAACTGACATAATAATTAAAAAAACATATTGCAAGTTCACATCACTGTATAAGCAAAAAGTTAATCAGAGGAAACTAATGAGATAAAAAAGCAGGTTTCCTATATGGTTATTGTTTTACATGTAATGTAGTATGTATATACAGGAATAAAAATAATATCTATTTCATTAAAAAATCTACTTTAGAAACAAAAAGAAGAAGGATTAGAAACCAAAGACATCGAAGTACGTTTGCAGTGGGACCCTGACCATGATTCACAAGGAGAGAAATTAACCCGCAAAGCTATCCAATTAGGACTAAAGGGAAAGGTAAAATTTATGCATCTAAGCTGACATATATTATATGTAGGTTCTCTAAGAAATTTGGCAATGTGAAAAGCCTTAAGTTTTTGTTTTTTTTCATTCATGTTTAATAATTTAATTTCCATTCTATCTTCCAACAGACTTTGCTAAACTTTTCTGGACAATACATCTTGAACATTAAAGACATTACAGACTTTGTAAATGAACAATGCAGCACCCTCCAGAAGCATGGCCTTTCAAATCTGGTCACTCCACTGGAACAAATATATATTCCCAGTGATGAGAAAATAGTCCAGCACATTGATCTGGAATTTTATGAACAACCCACAATAACAGGCTAGAAAACATGAAATAGTATCTTAAAAATAATGTTTTCATTTGCATATAAATATTTTCATTGTGCTCAATAACATAAGAAAATGTTTAAATTTTGCCTTGTGAGACATGTTTCATCATTGAAAATCTAACCCTGCCGGTTTGATCAGTTTTAAAGAGACACCAGGGTAATTATTCTCATGCCCTTTTGATTTCAATAGGGAGCTGGGTCCCAGTTGTCAGCAATTAATAAAATGGTAAAATTTGTTCATGTATTTATCAATATATATATAATTCTTTATTTATGAAAGAATGGTGTATTTGTTATTTCAATCACATGCAAAATAAAACTCCAGATAACTGTGCTAAATGAGATTCTTTAAAAATAAATATTGCAAGTGTGTTTAGTGCGTAATGTTTTCTTTCGTTTTAAGCAAATAGTCTCAATTTAAATATGATATACTAAATGTGACGTGTCAAAGTGGATGCCACATTAGAATATAAATATTAATATAATATAGTTTAGGGGTATAAAAAAAAAGTGCTGTGGGGGAGGGGGGGGTGGGTGGTTTATTCTAAAGCACTTCTCTTGAATGCATGTTTTGTCAGGCAACTTCAGTAGATGGGAAGTTCATTCATATCTGCCGCCAGTTTGCCAGGCTAAACCTAGTGTCATAAGAATTCTTTTGTATATGTCAAATACATTCATAAACATGTCGTATGTTTTCAATTTATACTGTTATTTTTTATTAAAGATACATCATTCCAAACCAGATGGAAGAGTTATTAATAACTATGTTTTTCCCTTTAAATTCAACCTCTATTGTTAAAAAATCAGAAATATTGATAATAAATAAACCATAACAGCAATAAATTTAAAAAATAAAAAAATGTCTTTCATTTCATGGACCAAGTTCCTGAAATTATAATTTTTTTTTTCAAGAAAATCTGCAAAGTAAAAGCTTAAATGATATCATTTTTTGGCTTATTTTATTTAGTTGTGGGGTTTTTTTTTTCAAGAAGAGACCGGAAGATTGTTTAAAAAATCAATAAGTTATATAACAATTTCATATGCAATAACCTCTATGCTTATATTTATAGCTTGCAAATTGAAATGTAAAGAAATTGTCTCCTTTAGAGACCATCAAACAAATTAAACGTTTGACTCACAAATCTTTCTCATGACATTACAGGGTATATAGATTAAACTTTGAGAGCCATGCTCTTTTGTACTAAATGTTACAATTTCTGTATTTCAAATTATAGACTACAACTACAATCACCATTTACAAAAACAAGAAAATTATTAATTTTGTTAATTATTATAAAAATTTATTAGCAATTTATTTCATTTACAAAATTTGACCTCACACTTATAGCACATTGTTATATGTAATCGTTATATTTCATAATGAAGAAGACATTAATCTTTTGACTTAAGAGCCCCTGATGGAAAACTAGCATAAGAATTAAGGGGTAATTGAATGAGCTAGACATACAATTTTTTGTAAAGAATAGAGTCCCTAGGATTAAATCTTTTTTTTATGACAGAATTAACAATGGGAAAAAAAAGACTTAAAGGCAATAAAAGATGTGTTTAAGTATGGAGTCTATTAAATCCAGATCTTTCTTTTTTTCAAAGTTCAGTTGATTCCTAGACTGTTAGACATTGTTTTATCCATGACTGTTGGGCATTGTCTTATTTTAGCCCACACCATTTACCCTATTTCATATCTTCCTGTTATAGAACATTTATTTTTGATTGCACAGAAATATAATAGAAACAGGAACATTTCCTTAATGAATTTAAACTGGAAATATCGTATGGCCCTTATGGCATTAAAAAATGGAGGCAACTATCTGCAAACTGGCACTACCATAACTAGTGACACTAAATGATTCAGTGAGACTAAAGTAAGATATTGAGAGTTGATGGCGCAAGCAAACTATAGTGATATGTAAGGTTGATGGGTGGAGGATGGCAATTAGGTTTAAGAGGAGATCCTTAGAGATCCATTGCTATTATTTTTATTCAAATCATTCAACAATCCTTGCAATAAATAATCTTCCAAACATACAAAACGAATATTCAAATGAACACACAGCAAGTGAAAATTCCTTTAAACACAAACCAAATATATTAAAAACAGTAGATATAAGAAATACAACGCAATTTAAAAAAATTTAACTAATATTGAAGTCATTACATGGCAGCTCGCCGAAAGGCTTCGGTATTTTGTAACAGCAGTTTCTCCCTTTTCTATAGCACTTGAGGCTACCTGCATTCACAATCATCATAACTGTTTAAAAACAATGTAGGCCTACTGATAGTTCAGATCACAAATTCCTTTCTTCAATCCGCCTCATTATGTTGCTATAAGTGGATCTCCTAAACTAATTTCTTTTGTTCTATTTTAATTAAGATATCACTGTTTTTTGTTAGAAAAAAAAAAGGTCTCCGTATCATTCAAAGTAGTATTCTCAAAGGGAAATTAAAGAACAAAACATATTTAAAGTCGGTTTTACTAACAAATAATTGACAAATTAGGTCAAGCATGGCAGTGTTTAAAAAAAAAAGGCAGGTATTAATTGAACTATTAACTGGGCAGCATTGCCAGACGTACTAATTATATATAACACAACATGCGAGCCCCATGTGGCCTGCCAGTACCCACTTGGCAGCCAGCGTAGTAACGAAATATTCTTTATTACTATTTTCTTAATAACTGTCCGATCATCTTTCGGCCCACGCAAGCTTATCATTAAGTATTACGGCCCGCACAAGTTTTTCATAAAGTATTATGGCCTACTTTACATTTTGAGTTGTGCAGGCCTGATCTATAACAAAAAAGTTTATTTGAATTTAAGACTGTTTAATTGAAAAATGCCCTCCTCAACCCTCCTCATGCTACGAAGATTGCGTTCTAACTTTTATTATAAGGGTCCACTTCAGTACAATGAAATAAAAGGAGGGGCAACGCAAACCATTTAAATTAAAGCAGAAATAGTGTATTCCAGTCTGAGAGAGATATTTGCCTCCTCACACATATCGTAAATAATTCAAAAATTCATATTTGAGCATGAGCTAACAAAAAACTGTTAACTGTAGAAAATGTTGGGGAAAAAAAACAACAATATAAAACAACTAAAGTTCAATATAAGCAACAATAATTTATAAGCAACTTGAAGCCTTAGCTGCAGGGTCTTGAAGTCATATATTACTGGCTTACTTAAAAAGTCATGCATGCAAATTTAAAACCTGAGGATATATCTAGAAATATTGGAGTTAGTAGAGTCATTCATCTGTATTTTGGACAATATTGATGTGTGCAAACAACTTCACTATGGCAGCCAAAATATAATAATTTGTACGGTACATCTAAAGAAAATACATGATTAGCAGAAAGGTACATAATATTACTAACCTTTTGGATGATATGGAGAGAAATCGCTAGACATTATACACAAAGCAGTTCAGTTTAAGTTTAATATGTCACATTATAATTTTTTAAAAAAAGGACCATTAAATATTTTTATCATCACAAGGCACATGGTTTTAATTTGTTTTTGTTCTATAATAAAATAATAAAAAAAATTCTCCATTTATACTCCATTTGAAAACATAGAAAGTCACTAAGACTGAATTTTCAAATCATATAAAGCCTTTGCCTACTGTGTGTGATACATTAGCTGTGGAAACCTGCTGGTATATGCCATAAATTCAATACAGATGACATTAGGTCTTAAATTTGTAAGTTTGAGATTAGTCCTTCATAAAAAATGACTATGTCTGGTGGAATGGAATTTTAGGTAGCATTTTGAAAATGTATTAATTTTATTCGATTGGCAAGATGTATAAATACCACTATTTTCCAAAACTTTGAACTAATAACCCTTAAGATTACGTCATAAATACTTTTTTTATTGTAATCTTCTTTCCTTCCTTGTTTTCCCACTGAAACTAAGTGATGACTATTGGACCGTATACGGATATTTGATCTGTCGATCAATTTTCCGTCGACGAAATTTCTTTCAAACAAATTTCCAGTAACCCTAGTGGACAGTTAGCTCTGAAGTTGTTGATTGTTTTCACTATTAATTTTTGCATACACATTTATTCAAAGAATTTAGTCTGACAGAGTTTTCTTCATAAATCTTCCAGATCATATTTCTATAGGGAGAAAAGATTCTAGACTTAAAACTTGAAGTAAAAATGAACAATCTTTGATCAAACCACTTCCAGTGGATCTCGATCTGTTTCAGATACAAAAATATCTATAGAATTTCCTAAAGTGTTGATCAGTTTTTTGCACAAGTGCACCAGATATCCCCTCTCCGTGTTGCTGTGGTGACACAGAACAACATTGCAGCCCCGGTGGACAGCATCCAGCACTTCATGGTGGGACATCTCCCCCGTCACCAGCAGGTCACAGGCGACAGACTGAAGCACACTAGAACCAGACCCTGCACACACTGCTATGAACTGAATCTCTTCCTCCTCTTTGCCTATGAGTTAGTGTAAGGAGGAAACAACAAGGATTAGCTGTACATAAGCATTCAATCAGTAACTGTACATAAGCAATCAGTAACTTTACATAAGCAAACATTAAATTTCGAGTTCTAAAATTTTTTTAAATGAAATTACTTATACTTATAAACTCATGAGGAAAATTAACAAATTTCTTTTATTAAGTTTAACCCACTCCATTTCTGCCCCCATGTTTTTCCACTAGAAATTTTCAAAACATCTTAGAATTTCACCAAAAATACCTAAATTCTTTTACTTCTGGCAATCTCTTTGGTTTTAGACAACTTAACTTCCATTTCTAATATATTATGATCGCTTTCGACATGATAAGCCTTTGAATTTCCCATTCCTGCTCTTGTTTTGTCTGCCGAAGAAGGAGCTGTTGATAGCTGAACTTTTAATTTCCCTGTTTTTTTCCTTTCAAGCTTTCACATAGCTCTGTAAACATCTTGGCTAGTTGTTTATTATTAGGTACAGATACTCGTACAAGTCCTGAAAGATTTGCAACCTGCACTTGCAGACATTTTTTTGTACTGATCAATGCTTTATTGATGTGCAGCCTGCAAACTCTCTCTCTGTTACATACAGTATACAGTTCAAATAATAAATCAATTGTGAATCTGAACAGAAATAGTTTGGTTTCACTCTCACCTTGTGCCTTGGCTAAACTGACATATTGGATATTCAAGTGACTCTTGATCTTCTCTACAGCAACTGACAAAGGAATAGGGAGAGACAACTCAGCTTGTCTACCCATTCCTGTTGCATGTTTCGGTACCTGAAACCCATTAGATTAAATTGAAAAGGCATTATTTCGATGACCATTCAGACAGGAGATATAAACCATTAGTGCAAATAATATGACTGCCCTCTATTAATAAGACAAATTGTGCAGTTTAGTTTTCTATTACTTAACAGTGTTATATTAAGCATTGTTTCACATCCAAATAAAGTATTTTTAAAAAAGACTTGATAGTTTTTAAATGACCCAGATATTTTCTACACAAATAAACAACTTTGTTTTATTGAAGAGCAACTTATTAAAATAAGAAAGCTGGTATAAAAACTTCAGGGAACCAAATCTTAAGCCAGATTTTATTCATTGTAATGTAACTTCAGCCAACTTTCTTCTTATAAGTTATAATATAAGAATCTACAAATCTTTGACAAAATATTAATAAAATATGAGGCATAAACTTCTGATATTATTATTAAATTTGAGTAAACGTAATTGTCGAAATAAATAATAATAACGCATGAAGCAATATACTGATTTGCAAACAATTATTTTTTAGACTAAGATTCAAAGAATCGAGGTAATGTGATAGAAAAATTATAACAGAAATAAAGACCAGCACCAAACCTTAGATAGATGTTTCACACTGAAGTGTTCTTGTTGCTTGCTAGAAGTCAGTCCTTTTAGCATATCTGTCAGTTCTGACTTGTTACACTCCACTTGCAGTCTGCATGTTTCGCCGGCTGATGTACTGAAGGCAAAAACTCAAAAAAATTTACATCTTCAATTCTTTCCGATTAAATTTATGTTTTATATCTATATTTGAAAATTTAAAAAAATTATAATTTGTAACTACTGCAGTAGTTTAGCCGTAAAACACATTATAATTCTAATTTTTATAGGTAAAATATTTTTAAAAATTGTGAGTGTATTCATTAAAACTCATAATTTTTTTTTTTTTTTACATACTCTGCAAAATAACCCAAACAGTTAATCTAAAAATTATAAACCTTAAAAGCAACAACTCAGACTTGTTAAGACTTGACTCACGATCCAATTTTGACAGAATGGAAAACGAAAGCATCTTTATTTTTCCTGAGACGGGAGTCGGGTGAAAGTTGTGAGACTAGAACCTGATCTCTTATCTCTTTTAACTTTGATGGCTCAAAATCAACCTCCAAAACATGTGTCAGGCCTTCTGGGAACTCTTCATTAAAATCCACAGGCCTGACAGAATCCTTCTTGACCTCTACAGGAAGTAAGTATTTACTATCATAAATTTTTTCAAAATGAGAATGACATTTTAACATTAATCAAATTTTTTATAGCTGTTTCAAAAATTATCTTTACTGACAATTTTAATTTGGTTTATGGCTTTCGTAGAAAAAAAAAAAAGTAAAAGAAAGTAAAATACAATAATAAAGTCTAAAAGAAACAACTTAATAGAATGCTTGTGACGGCTATTCTGACTTAAAAAATTCAAACCAGTTGTAGAGGTTAACTAGAGCAGGTTACAACCGTTAGCTATATCTTGTTGCTTTAAGGGGAAACAACATCAAAATTCTCTCGCCCCCCCCCCCCCTAATTCCCCCAGGAAAACTATTGAGACTGGAGTGATATGTTTTTAATGTGTCTCTGGAGAGAGCTGAAAATAAAAATGGCACGCAATGATGTCAGTAACATGACAAGACTCTGGTAATCAGTGCGGAACAATTATATTTACCATGCTTACCAAAGGCTGATAAAAGCCAGTCATTGACACCCCCCTCTAGTGCATCATGAGATGTATGAGGTGAGAACAATGCGATTCGATTCTCAATGCATTCCACAACCAGCCTCTGTTTCCATGAGCTCTGTGTGAGACGCTTCAAAGGAGCAAATATTGGTGGATGGTATGAGATGATGAGATCCACTGTTTTATCTTTAGCCTCCTCCATAACAGCGGTTGTCAGATCATTGGTTAGCATGATCTTACTGATGTATTTGGGTGGTGATGGCTCTACTAAAAGTCCCACATTGTCCCAGCTGCCTGAACAGAATAAAATGTGGACGCAATGTTATGAGAATGATATATCTAAGAAAATTGAAGTTAGAAGTTTTAACTTGTGTGGACGTGGATTTTTTTCATCAAAGAATTACTTTTAGAAAGCTCTTTTAAAAAGTGATTTCACGAATTGATTTGGGTTCAATGTAACAAAGGTTTATAAGGCGGGATGGCTATTAGGGACCTAAAATTTTGATCTCTCAATGTCTTAAAGCATGCATTAATTTAGTGCTTTTCTCTAACAATAATCTAAACAGCCAGAAACCACAACACTGCCTGAATAAAATGATTTTACCTGCCAAAGAAAGTGGTGCTAGCTTTTTCAATTTGGCCACTACAACATCCAAGGAATTCATTCTTGTCCCAACTGATCTGCAACTGATATGTAAAAAGAAACAAATTTGGATCTTTTAAATCAACTCTTTAATCAACTTGCTTCAGGTGAGGACCATAATAATTTAGTATTTGTGCAATCGATATAGTGCCTCATTAGCACAAGAAGACTGCCAAAATAAGTAACATATTATGCAATCTTTAAACTAGGGTTCTTAAAGTTTCGCAGTGCAATCCAACCAACCCCCCCCCCCCCTTAATTTTGATTTCAAAACATTTCTGGCTCCCCATCTTGATTTTAAAAAAAATATTTCCAGCATCCTGGATAAAAAAAATCAAATATTTATGCAAATAAACCTGATTTTATGTCACTTCCCACACCCCAGACACTGCCTGCCACACCCTGAAGGGGTCCAGGGACCCCTGCTTTAGACTTTGCCTTGAGTTATTTAATACTTTATAGGGCCCGCCTAATAAAAAATTTTTAAAAATAAATTTATTATGATAATTTTAATTTTGAGGCCCAGGCCAAAGCTAAGTATAACTTTTGTTTTAATGGTTTATTAATTTATGCTTCCATTTCTTCTCAGTAATATCCGTGCCTGAGTTGGAGTAACTCAGTATCAGTAATAAGCAAATTTAAAGTAAGCTTACTTATTATTTTATTAGTATTAAGTAAAAGAAAGCATCATTAATTTTCATATAATAGTACCAAATCCTACCATTAATAAATTTTTTTTTTATTAGCCAGCTAGGCCTAGATCTAAATTTAAACTATTTTTATTTTATTTATTAGTCAAACTGAAGAATAGAAAAGAATCTAGAATGTGGCCACCCATTTGGCATTTATTTAGTTGTTCGGGGCGGAGTTCAGAAGAGTCAGTTGAGTATCAGCATGATGAATAATGATTTAATAATAAAAAAATATTTAATGAGTTGGTAGGCAAAAAGAAACTCAGGTTCAGGTACTCTTTCGTGGTCTAAAATTATTAAGACTAAGACTAGAGTAAAACAGTGGACACCGTGGTTAATAGAAACATACTAAAATTTATGTGTAAACCGACAATTCCACTTAAGAATTATTTTCTACCTCAATTTATAAATGTTTTTAAAATGCAAAAGAAAATGAAAGTTGTATGACTCCTGTAAAAGTGTTGCCTGTAAACGTTGATTGACTGACAACAGGATCACTGTTGACTTCCAGATAGCCATTTAAACTTTCAGATTTAAGTTCCGGGTTATCTTGGAAAGTTATCTCCAAAAGTGGCTGCATTTACTGCGGCGGTAAACTTAATACCCTAAACACTGCTAATACGTTAGATTTGGGGAAAAAAAGGGGGTGGGGGTGAGGTGGAGCGGTTTAAAAAAAAAAAAGATGAAACAGGTAATCTTATAATCTAATGAATTGTTCATGGAAATTTAATATAAAAAAGCCCAGTCCTAAAAAATACCCACCCCTCCAAAAAAAAAAAAAAAAATATCTGGAAATAGTTATTCACCGTATAGGCCTAAATATACTTAAAATATTAAACAAATTCTGAAAAAGAGGGAGAAGAAAATGAAAAAACGTATTACTTACATATATATAACTTCTAACTTCAAGGGGTAGGGGAATAGGCCTCAATATTTTGGAACCATTTATTAATTATGTCAAAATTTAAGGCAATTTTATCCCCCCCCGGGGGGTGGAATTTTTGATAGTTTGAAAATTCCTGAGGTGCCCAAAATTATGTTTTAAAAATTGGTTAACAACACCCCCCCCCCACCAATTTAAGAAAATATAAATAAATACATAAGGACATTTGTCAAAACGATGGTAGCATAGAACCTCAAGTGAAACAAAGTGTTACAAATTAATGACTTGCTTGAATAGGTTAACATATTTTTAAGGTTATTTACATTAAAGACTTACGTATTTTAATCATGCTTTATAATATATATATATATTTTTTAGTAGCTTTCAAGGTACAGTTGACTGTAGTTTTTGAGAATTCTGCAATCACACAACAGAACTAAATATACCCCATTAATTGATAGACTGTTGTGACAGAGAAGCAGTTGAGGAAAAAAACCTCCCCCAAGGTATGATAAATTATTTTCATTTTTGTTAAAAATGTTAAGATTTCTTTGTGTTTTGAACATTACAAAAGTAAATAAATAAACAATTTTTTTAAATTGATCTTCATTAAAATATATTGGGAACTCTCAAAACAAATTGGGAAAGACTAGCTTTGTGGAGAAAGGGCATCACTGACTCCTTTGTTTTTTTATCATTATTATTTATCTGATTTATGTTGGCATCTAGATTTTGCAGTCTGTATTAAGATTTTTAAAAGAAGCAAAGAAGAAAATAAAATTGTTTACTTCTGCATTCAGATAATTTCTAAAGCTAATATATGCATGTGAGCTGACCTCTAAAAGGCATTTGATAGTTTGGAAAGAGATACACTCTGGAAACTAGTAAGACATGGTATTCCTCAAAATCTAACTGGCTTAATTAAGAAAACGTTTAAAGACTTCAGGGTGAGCAAGAAGGTGAACTCAAAAAACCCATTTATTATGGAGTCTTGAGTCCGATAGTGATCTCTGCTCTCACCATTCCTCTTTCTTTTACCCATTGACTGGATCACGAGAAAAACACAGGATGGCGAAAATGGAATCCAGTGGATACATTTCATACATTTGGATTTTGCAGATGATATTGCACTTTTATCACATTGTCATAAAAACAACAAAACTTGACTCAATATCGCAGCAAGATGGACTCAGCATAAATAAAGAGAAAACCAAGACCTTAAGAATAAATGCAGTGGATGATTTGGTCATTAGGATTAACTTGGGAGGAGCGTCTCTTGAAGAAGTTGAAACTTTTACATACCGGGGAAGCATCATAAATAAAATGGTGGGAAAGATGACATAAAGTCTAGGGTCCAAAAAGTCAGAGGAGCATTCAATGCCCTGCGAAACACCTGGAACTCAAGTGAAATACTGACAAAAACAAATTTAACAAAAATATTCAGCTCAAATGTCAAGGTACGGCTATGAAACTTGGAGAAAAAAAACAAACATTAAAAAAATGCAGGTTTTTATAAACAGATGCTTGTCAAGGATCCTCAAAAAAGATGGTTTGACAAAATTTGTAACACTGTCCTTTGGGCGGAGAACATCAAGTGTTCCAGTGGAAACGGAGATACAAAAGAGAAAATGGAGATGGATACGGGCACACATTAAGGAAACCAAATACTAACATCTCAGGATACGCCCTGAATTTGGAATCCCCAAGGAACCAGGAAAAGAGGAAGACCAAGAGCCACATGGAAGAGGGTATAAGCGGCAGAGGTAAAGAGAATGAAGAACATTTGGGCTGAACAAGCTAGGACAGGGACAGATGGAAAGGTATTGTGGATGACCTATGGCATTAGGCTGAACTAGCAAAGATAGCCCAGGACAGGGATTGTGGATTATGCTCCGTTGTGAGTATAATGCGTGAGAGCACCAGGACTTATAAGGTCATTGGTTACATATTGCTTGAGTAGATTACTAAGCTTAATGTGAGCATGACAAGGTCATTGTTTACAACATATTGCTTGAGTAGATTAAGCTTAATGTCATCATGACAAGGTCATTGTTTAAAACATATTGCTTGAGTAGATTAAGCTTAATGTCATCATGACAAGGTCATTGGTTACAACATATTGCTTGAGTAGATTAAGCTTAATGTCATCATGACAAGGTCATTGGTTACAACATATTGCTTGAGTAGAGTAAGCTTAATGTCATCATGACAAGGTCATTGGTTATAACATATTGCTTGAGTAGATTACTAAGTTCAATGTCAGCGCAACATAATTTTGTACCGTAGTAGGAGGACACAACTGGTCTTGTTAACAAAAGTAAATTTCTTATTTGCTGCTCATGTTCTGGGTACTCTCCCCTCATTCCAATTCTCCATCTTTCACAGACCTTGCCTCGGGTCCTCCTGTAAGGACTCGTACACGTATTCATACCCACAGAGCTGGTAAGCTTTAATTCACAAGACATGCAGTCTCTTTCATGAGCTAGAAAAGTTGTCTAATGGAATGCAAACTCATTATAAATCTACTGTTTCCCAGCACTTTTTTTGGATGCTTATTGCATGGCGAATTTTTTTTAAGTGCAATCAAATACACTGAATTTTGTGTCAATATTTGAAAGACATAATAAAATAGAATTATTTTTATTTTCTGCTGAAGCAAAAAAAATAATTCTTTAATAAAAACATAAAAACAGATTTTTATCCAGTGATTCGGCATCTTTCGAGATGCATGGCTGCAATAGGATTGAACTCAGACAAGTACAGAGATCCACTTTCTGTGATGGCAGAGCTGTGTAGCATAAAGACTACCAACCTATTTGTAACTTGGTATGTCATTTAAAAAAAATCTTAACTGATTTTCTTGCAATAATTAAAAGTTTATTATTTTAATGTAAGATTTTGAGATGTCTTTTAAAATTGTTGGCCCAGACCTGTCAGAACTACAATGTTAAAAACACGGGGTTGAAAAATGTATATTCCTGTAGTTTTTCTGAGCTGAAATTTTTTTTTCTTTCTGTTCTTAAAATTTTTAAAATTATTCTTTTTAAACTTATTAAAATTATTCAATAATATTTAGAGATTCAATAATAAAAATCACATCGTAATTGACAGTGATAATAGCCATTTCTGGCTTCTCTATCGAATAAAATAAAATATTAATTTGGGGACATTGTCATAACCCCCCCCCCTCCCTAGTGGGATGCTTAACTTTACTATCATATAAAAGTGATTGAATTTTCGTTTTATTTTTAAAATTATTCTTTTTAAAATTATTAAAATTATTTAATAATATTTAGAGATTCAATAATAAAAATCACAACGTAATTGAAAGTGATTATAGCCATTTCTGGCTTCTCTATCGAATAAAATAAAATATTAATTTGGGGACATTGTCATAACCCCCCCCCCCCTCCCTAGTGGGATGCTTAACTTTACTATCATATAAGAGTGATTGAATTTTCGTTTGTGGAGGGTTTTCCACATTACTAAAAAATAAATGATTTGTATAATGACATCCAGGTCAAGGGAAACTAAATTTCCACTAGCGTCTTTTTCTGTTGCTCACATATGCGCCAAAATGCTTCCCTGCAATTAGAAATGTATCAAATTTTATGAGAAGCGGCTCACTAAATAGCCTTTCAAGACATCACTCTTTTGAACTTTAAAATAGTTTTTAAAATATAACATTTTATTAAAATATGACGTAAAAACCTTCCCATTTAAATGTTCTCTTTGAGTTGAGTTTATTTACCAACAGCAGACTGCGCGGGGCAGCGGGCGATCCTCGGATCTAGAGATGAATTGTTACTCGCCAGCACGTGGGTCAGGACGTCGAAGAGCGCCGGGTCTCGCGCCCTGAGGTGATCCCTGGCCAGGCGCACGGAGGGACACACGGCCGCACCGCACCGGTTCATCCCGCCCGTGCTGGCGCCGTCCTCCAGCGTCACGCCGAAGAAAGCCGCAGTGGCCGCCGCCCAGTACTCCCTTTCGTTGGCCATGGCGTAGGAGGTGAGGCCCCAGGTGGCGTGCCGTCGGGCGGAGTCGTAGGCGCTGGCGATCTGGGCTCTGACGGCGGGGGTGACGGCGTAGTTGTAAACCAGGTGGGCGAACTCGTGGACCAGGACGTTGAGGGCGCCGCGGTGGGGGTCGGCGCGGGCGCACAGGACGGCGTCGTCCAGCACAACTGACCGCGAGTTGGTCAGACCGTCCATATCCTCGTACTTCCGCCCGTCGAAGGAGCAGGTGCGGGAGCAGCGTCCTTGGTAACAGAATGACGAAACAAACTTTTAATGAAAGGAAATAATTTTTAAAAAAATAATGTTTTTTTTTTAAAAAGTAAAAAAATCAATAACTGTGACTAAAACAAATTCTGAAAAATAAAATGATAGACGGCATTCATACCTGCAAAAGACTGACTCAAGAGTCAAAGAGAAAAAGACACGAGAAATGATTAATAATTTTTAAAAAAGGTATAGAAATATGTTTGTTTGGAATACTTGATTCATAATCTATTATTTGAAATGATAAAAGATCACCATAAAAGTATTTGGACCCTGTGGCGAATAGAATGCGGAGAGTCAAAGAAATGCGATGGATTGTCGCAATGATGATACACAGGTGGCAGTGTGGAAGCGCACACAATTTATTAATAACTGGAAGTACATATTGAAAAATTTACAAAAGGCAAATGCGTGAAAAAAAAAACAAGATAGACCCTCTGATGTATGTTTGAATAGCTTGATGAGTTCATGGGTGAATCAAGTAATGGTTGGATGTCACCATGGATCAATAGTATACTGAGACTCAATGGGACCATTGACACCCTAGGGAAACCTCGTTGGGCAAAACCATATAGGCGTATTAAGGGGCTTAGGAAGTGGCTTCGGAGGGGTGGTCACCCCTTGGTGGCACTTTTTGTATTTTATTTGTAAGGGCTGAATTTTTGTTCAACTATAGAGTTTTTTTTTTCAAGAAAGTTTTTTTTTTTTAAAACAACTTGGCCCACTATGCCGCTGTGCAGTTGTAAATCCGATGGGGCACGCCCTGCTGTAGGGTCTCCGGTTCAAAAGGTTGAAACACTCACCCAGACACGACGTCACACAGTCACCGCTGGCCAGACTTTGCATTTCCGGGTAAACGGTCAGTTTCTCGGCGGATGTGAAGATACCGACGGACCCCCTGGTCAGGTCTCGGAACATGCTCGCGGGCATGTGCTCGCTCATCCGCTGGACGACGTCGGCGGCCACACGGAGGGCACGCCGTGAGCACTGGGGCGAGGCGGCGATCTCCAGCTGTCGGTGACCAGTGCTCCGGGTGGCCGTGAGCCGGCGGTCGGGGTCCAGGTAGACGTATTGGAATCCAGGCAGACGTCTTTCGGACGTCACGGTTGGCAGGGTTTCTATGAAATGAAAGTCCTGCGTGGTGAGCTGGTGAGTGTCGAAGTTCTTAGTGGGGAGTAAAACAGCACCTTGAGCAATAATAAAAATTAAAAATCCTTTAACATCTGCATTCTCTCATGTGAATATAAATTAAAATAAAGAAATAATAATAAAAAAAACCAACAACAATTAGAACTCTAAAGAAAAAAAACCACGATCCAATCGGATGCGTGGAAGTTGTTTAGGTCATCAAAGTTGGACATATGCGGCTCAAGTCTTGTTCTTGGTCAACTGTAGCCCGGGATGAACTGTATGTGGTGGGAGGGGCTGGCGGTAGAGGTCTGGTGCGGTGGGTTGTATTGAAAACATTCATAATTTATAATCGAAAGTGAAAATATCGAAAAAATAAATAATAAGTAAAAAGGGCCAGTGTCTCCAAGCTTTGCTGTTGGGAAAACAAAAAAAAAATGAAGTCAACGTTTAATGAAAGTTATTTCATGAAGCCTAATTTCTGTACATTAAAAAAAAAAAACATTATTTGAGGCCCGACCATACGAATTTTAAATCCATTCTCTGCGCTACATAAAATCAGTGTCTAGTACGAAGTCAGCTATCTATAAATAAATGAATTTAAAGAAGCGTACTGAACAAAAAATCAATAATTTTTTTTTTTTGATTAGCGGGCCAAACCACTACGGCAAAGACCTGGTTGTACACATATGGCGTGCAAAGAGAAAGGTTCACTTCCTTGATGAAATAATCATAGTTAACTATAAGTTTGAATTTAAAACACGTTAAAATATTAAAACTTAAGAAAAATGAACCTACGACGCTACCTGCTCTGAACAAATGCACCAGAAGTTCAAACAAAGACATGATGAACTTCTACTAGTAGCACACGTGATTGCAGGTAACTGCCTGTAGACTACGTGCCGTGGAATGTTTGCTGGTAAGAACCGACTTGGACCCAATGTCCCCAGAGAATGCTCTAATCTTAAAAAGGGCCTTTGCGATTGACACACCGTGAGTGTATACATTGGACATTGATTTAGGGGAGGGTGGAGGTGGGTCTGGTTTGAATGGGTCGATCGACTCCTAGGGGGGCTTTCATTTTTTAACTTATCAACTATTGGCATGTGGGCTTGATGTATTCTTTGAAAAGAGCAGCATATATCAACACCCTAGTCTTATCAGTGGTTCTATATGTGGGCGATTGCACCCCAAATGTTAGTTTTGTAACTACACATGCTTGTCATACAAATATATATATAAATATAATATATATATATATATATATATATACGTAAAAAATAAAATAAAACACTATATATAATATGTACTCTTGAACTAAATTTAGACTCTTCCCTGTTCGATCATAGCATTGACAATTAAACTACTGCAAGAGGAATGCATTTTAAGCAATTTTAAATGATTTTGTTTTTTATTTGTTAGTGCGTTTAAAATCGTCTTTGCTAGAAATTCTTTTCTAAAAAGTAATAGAAAAAAAAAATAAGAGTGACTCCGTTCTCGGAATAGCATTAACCCCCCCTCCCTCCCCATTTTGTTTTCCCTCGTTCATTTAAACAAACGTAGTAATTTTAAATGATTTTGTTTTTTATTTGTTAGTGAGTTTAAAATCGACTTTGCTAAAAATTCTTTTCTAAAAAGTAATAAAAAAAAAAAATAAGAGTGACTCCGTTCTCGGAATAGCATTAACCCCCCCCCCCTCCCCATTTTGTTTTCCCTCGTTCATTTAAACAAACGTAGCTTTGTTCGAGACTTATTAAAGCTGATGCGAACTCAAGAGAACCAAGAGAGTTCAGCTTTTGAGACTCTTTCACAATAATCGAGCCCCTAATTAAACAAAGAAACAACCTTGAGTTGGAGGTACTTATCTTTCTGGTTTTGCACTCAAATACACATAATTGTGTATTGTCGTGCGTCCTTGGCATGTGAAGATGACCAATGTGAAGGTCAATATTCGACTTGCGTTGATTTAAAACTGTAATTTTTGTTGTTGTTTTTGTTGCTTAAAGTGAGGGAGAGTCGCTCAATTCGACAGCCTCCCTCGCTCGTCCTCAATTGTTTGATCCAATAGCAAGACTTAGTCAGGATGACTTGCAATACAGACCAGGATGCAGTAGGTGACCACTTAGTCAGGACGACTTGCAATACAGACCAGGATGCAGTAGGTGACCACTTAGTCAGGACGACTTGCAATACAGACCAGGATGCAGTAGGTGACCAGAAGTGTTTTGTGGATTTTTTTTTTAATGGGCTCCTCACGCGTTCTACGTTGCAGGAGTTGATTTCGGAGTTCACCTTCTCTGAGACGAGTAGTGATCCTAGGTTTGCCAGTCCCACCAACCCGGATACAGAGAAGACAGACTGAACGATACAGAGAAGACAGACTGAACGATACAGAGAAGACAGACTTAAGGATACAGAGAAGACAGACTTAAGGATATGAAGAAGACAGACTTAAGGATATGGAGAAGACAGACTTAAGGATACGGAGAAGACAGACTTAAGGATACGGAGAAGACAGACTTACGGATACAGACAAGACAGACTGAAGGGCACTGAGAAGACCGACTTAAGGATACAGAGAAGACAGACTAAGGATACGGAGAAGACAGACTTAAGGATACAGACAAGACAGACTTAAGGATACGGAGAAGACAGACTTAAGGATATGGAGAAAACAGTCTTAAGAATACATACAAGACAGACTTAAGGATATGGAGAAAACAGTCTTAAGAATACATACAAGACAGACTTAAGGATATGGAGAAGCCAGATTTAAGAATACGGAGAAGACAGACTTACGGATACAGACAAGACAGACTGAAGGATACTGAGAAGACAGACTTAAGGATACAGAGAAGACAGACTAAGGATACGGAGAAGACAGACTTAAGGATACAGACAAGACAGACTTAAGGATGTGGAGAAGACAGACTTAAGTATACAGAGAAGATAGACTTAAGAATACAGACAAGCCAGACTTAAGGATACTGAGAAGACCGACTTAAGGATGTGGAGAAGACACACTTAAGTATACAGAGAAGACAGACTTAAGGATACAGACAAGCTAGACTTAAGAATACGGAGAAGTCAGACTTAAGGATACAGAAAAGACAGACTGAAGGATATAGACAAGCCAGACTTAAGGATACGGAGAAGATAGACTTAAGGATACGGAGAAGACAGACTTAAGGATATGGAGAAGACAGGCTTAAGGATACGGAGAAGACAGACTTAAGGATACAGACAAGACAGACTTAAGGACACAGACAGCCATACTTAAGGATACAGACAAGCCAGACTTAAGGATACGGACAAGACAGACTTAAGGATACAAACAAGACAGACTTAAGGATACGGAGAAGACAGACTTTAGGATACAGAAAAGACAGACTGGTATTTAAGCTATGCTAACAAACAAACTAAACAAGGATGGTTGTCTGTTAGCATGAATTCATAGTCAGATATACCTTTGAGTTTCAAATTCGATCTATTTGAGCTATACTTTTGAGCTCCCAATCTGAGCTATATGAGCTGTACGTGTGAGTTCCCAATTCCAGCTACGTGAGTTATACATTTATTGAGTTCCCAATGCGAGCTATGTGAACTATACCTTTGAGGTCCCAATCCGAACTATGTGAACTATACCTTTGAGTTTCCTATCCGAACTATGTGAACTATACCTTTGAGTTTCCTATCCGAACTATGTGAACTATACCTTTGAGTCCCGGCTCTAGATTAACCGCTCCCTACGATCTTATTCTAATTAATCATATCGACAGATAGCATCATATTTT
Source organism: Lymnaea stagnalis (assembly GCA_964033795.1). Taxonomy (NCBI): domain Eukaryota; kingdom Metazoa; phylum Mollusca; class Gastropoda; family Lymnaeidae; genus Lymnaea; species Lymnaea stagnalis. Next base: position 140,682 of record CAXITT010000520.1, on the reverse strand, counting down.
ATTCAAAAGCACGCGAGACGGCCACGCTCAGGTTTATTTCCCATCTTCCGGTGCCGATTTCTAAAGTCCCGGCACTTGTCTCGAGTGCGTCTCTATGACAGATCCAGGAAACCCCCCCCCCCCCCCCCCCCCCCCCAGTACTGACAGCAAATGGTTGGCCTCGGCTGACTTCCATTAAATGGTGCAACAAGACACGTGAGAACTCCTCCATCAAAGCCAAGGGTTGGCTGACGTCATCTAAGGGTGGTTCCGAACGGAAGTTCTAGAAACGGTGGAATACTTCTCGTTTAGTGGTATCCCTATTTCTGAACTTGTTCAAGCGAGGGTGATAAGAATACTATTTTAACGGAGTGGAGAAAACAGTGAGATAGCTGTAGCGTTTGTCATTTCGAAAGCGGTGAAACGTCACAAGTGCCCTACTTACGATTACTATTTTTAGAACGCTGCGCGATGTTTTATGCGTAAAAAAAAAATTGGCTGCTAACAAATGTATTTCAGAATATTTGTGGCAGTAAAAATTGGTACGTCTTTGTAAAAACCTTTAGTAAAACATAATTGTGAACCACTATTGTCCCACTGCACAGGCTTACACTAACGTACAACTACGGAACAGCTGTTGAGGGGTCGGCCAAACGGAATTCCACGAAATTCTATTAATGTACGTTGTAGCCTCCATTAAATGATATGGGCCAAATTGAATGTCCGGATGTTCTATTAATATATTTCCGTCATTACATGACGAACCCTATTGGAAGTGACTTTATTTACGCGCACTTCGTGTAAGTCCGGTTTACTTTTACCCGGGGGTCTGTTAAAACTTCGGGGGGGGGGGGGGGGAGGGGGAAGTGTACCCATGTTCCAGGATCATAGACATCAAGAGGTTGTCCTGTTTAACACTTATCTCAACAGAACTCTCTCAGCTATAGGTTTTGTTTGCAGATATCTCATAATATCTGCAGGGGCTACTCACAAGCCTGTTTGTAACTTTTTGCATATTTCACCTGATCCGAGAAGAAAAAAAAAATTGTTTTTGACAAGAATATTTACCCTTGTCCTGAAAATGATCATGTACGAGGCAATCGAGTAACATTTCCATTTCTTTGGATCATTTACAAAAAGAATCTCATCGAAGAGGCCGTCAGATTGAGTTTCCCCACGTGATATACGTTGACAAGTTCGTGGGTCGTGATCTCATTAAAACTTTAACACAAGTCCTATTACAAGATAATAAATGAAGGATTGCGTTCAAGCCGTGTGAGAGAAATAGTGGAGCAAGGTGTGTGGAAGATTGAAATAGAGAGACAGGACAATAAGGGAAGAACGTTTCGGCTAAGAGCCTTCCTCGGCAGACAGGACACATGAAAATGCGGCACGAAATAGAAACTAGTAAAAAAAACTTGAGTTTTCGCCCTTTGTTATTGTCAAGTTTTTAACTCGTTTTTATTTCGTGTCGTATTTTTACGTGCCCTGGCTGCTGACGAAGGCTCTTAGCCGAAACGTTCTTCTCTTACTGATCTGTCTTACGATTCAAGCGTCCACGTGACCTGTTCTACTATTTCTTACGCTAAGAATTACGAAAACGTTAATCTAAGTTTATCTATCATCTCGCCCTACAACGATTCAAAGATGGAGCGCAGTTCGCCAGAAGACAACACTCAGAACCAGACACTTACTGCCAGACCAAAAGCTTTGTCCTAAATCTATTTAGAAAATAAACACATAGTTTATGACAAGAGAGAAAGAAACATTCGAAAAAAAATGTAGAGTAAAAATCATAGAATGTATTTTTAAAAAAAATCTTATTTAAAGGGACATATTTCTATCCCAACATCAGAAATATTTAAAAATCTGTTTTATTTGATTTAATACGATCATCGTGTCTACCCTACAACGGTGGAAGACGGACAACGCTGTATGCCTGGGTTGTTGGCCGGGTTGCTGTTGGCGTACACGTGGGACAGAATGCTGAAGAGGGCGGGATCTTTTTGGCGGAGGTGCTCCCGGATCTGGGCCACATCGGGGCAGACCAGCGTCCCGCACTTGTTCATGCCGGCCGTGTTGCTGTTGGAGTCGTGGTCCACACCGAAGAAGGACGTGGAGGCCACGGCCCAGTACTCGTGGTCGTTGGCCATGGCGTAGGTGTTGAGCTGCCAGGTGGCGTGCTGCTTGGCCGCGTTGTACGCGTTGGTGATCTGGGTTTTGATGGCGGCCGTCGTCGCGTAGGTGTGGACCAGGTGGGCGAACTCGTGGACCATGATGTTGACCGAGCGGTGGTGGGGGTCGGCCGCCGAGCACAGGACGTTGTCGTCGAGGACCACGGACCTGGAGTTGGTCAGACCACCGATGTTCTCCCACTTCCGGCCGTCGAATGTGCAGGTGTGGGCGCAAGTACCTGGTAGAAGATCAGTTTCATATGGGTAATATTGATTTTTTAGACACTTATTTTGAAAATGTGAAAGATAAACTAAGAACAAAAAAATATAAGGGACTGACAAAATTTTCATGATGAAACCATAGTTAAGAAGTGTAAAATAAAAGAAATATTTAAGTAAACGTACAAATCAGGTAAAAAACAACATCAATATATGTATATCTATAAATTTAATAGCATTTGATATAGATGTTCGTTCTTTTCATAAATGTTGTAATTTTTTTTCCTCGACAGTTCAGATCTACTTTAGTAGTTATTTTTAGTTTGGTGAGTAGCTTTGGCCTGAAGAAATTAATAATATCTTTTCACAGTTCCCGCTAGCCAGTCCCATAAGTTTATTTATGCCACTCACCTGTACAGGTAGTACCACAGTTCACAAAAATCAGTCCCAAATGTTCACGTCACTCACCTGTGCAGGAGGTACCACAGTTCCCGTTCGCCAGTCCAGCATTTTCTGGGAATATGGTCACCTTCTCGGCGGCCGTGAAGATGCCAACCTTCCCCCTGGTCAGCGTCTGGAACATGCTGGCCGGCATGAACCTGGTCATCTTCTGGATCACGCCCGCCGCCACGTCCAGCGCGTGCTGGGAGCACTTGGGCGAGCCCGCGATCTCCAGCTGGAGGTGACTCGTGTTCAGCCTGGGGGTCAGCTGGTGGTTGGCGGCATCCAGGTAGATGTACTTGAACCCGGGCAGCTGGGCGCCTGCCCTGAGCTTCGGCAGGGTTTGAAGGAACTGAAAGTCTTCATTGGAAAGAAAGTGGTTTGGGACGCCAGTGTTCAGGGCGGGCAGAGCAGCTGCACCTGGGGAGAAAATATCATCATAACAATCTGACGTCAAGAAGTTTTAAAAAAAAAATAGCTTTTTTGCTCCTTTAAAATATAAATATTAAAAATTATAGATTTATTTATTTCTCACTATTTGATATTAAAAAAAAAAATAACTTACGGGCATAATTATGGGAATGGTCACATACAAATATAAGGATTACTTTAGTAATCCACCTAATTAATAATCATTGAAAGTTCCTAAAAACTAGAAGAAATAGAGCAAGGTCTGTTGAAGCTTGGACCAAAAGACAGGACAATAATGAAAGTAAAAGTTAGAGCCACCTTAACCAAGGGGAAATTATGAAGATAACTGGTGTATTTCTTAAATTAATGATTGAATCCCTTTGAAATGATAGGGTCCCTACCGTTATGTAATGTTTTCCCCGATTTAAACAAAAATCTATCCATTAAACAAAAATCACCCTCAAGCTATTTATATCGGATATTAAAATGCCATAGATATGTCATATGTATGTCATAGATATGTCGTACATATGTCATATATAATAATATGTCTTAGATATGTCATATGTATGTCATAGATATGTCATACATGTGCCATCTATATATATAAACGTCATAAATATGTCTTAGATATGTCATATGTATGTCATAAATATGTCGTACATATGTCATATATAATAATATGTCTTAGATATGTCATATGTATGTCATAGATATGTCGTACATGTGCCATCTATATATATTTAAACGTCATAAATATGTCTTAGATATGTCATATGTATGTCATAGATATGTCGTACATGTGCCATCTATATATATAAACGTCATAAATATGTCTTAGATATGTCATTTGTATGTCATAGATATGTCGTACATGTGCCATCTATATATATAAACGTCATAAATATGTCTTAGATATGTCATATGTATGTCATAGATATGTCGTACATGTGCCATCTATATATATTTAAACGTCATAAATATGTCTTAGATATGTCATATGTATGTCATAGATATGTCGTACATGTGCCATCTATATATATAAACGTCATAAATATGTCTTAGATATGTCATTTGTATGTCATAGATATGTCGTACATGTGCCATCTATATATATAAACGTCATAAATATGTCTTAGATATGTCATATGTATGTCATAGATATGTCGTACATGTGCCATATATATATATAAACGTCATAAATATGTCATATGTATGTCATAGATATGTCGTACATGTGCCACATATATATATATATATATATATATATAAACGTCATAAATATGTCATAGATTTGTCAAGTAACATGGCTTTTTTGGTCAAGCTGGAAAAAAAAGGTGAAAAATCTTTTGCGAGCGTCTACAGAGAAAACATTGATCATAATCCACTACAGGAAAAATAAAAGCTTAGACACAGAACCCAGTCAATAATGTTACAATCAGACTTTGATCTTTGTTTAAAATAACCTCAATTCTCTATAGTGTTAACTGTACCTACTGTTTAAAAAAAACAAAAAAAACCTCAATTATCTATAGCAGGCCTGCACAACTCAAAATGTAAGCTGGGCCCTAATACTTTATGAAAAGCTTGTGCAGGCCGAAAGATGATAGGACAGGGGCGAAAGCTATTAATACAATAATAATAATAAATATTATTTAGTTACTTCGCGGGCCACCAAGTGGGTGCTGGCGGGCCGCAAGTGGCCCGCGGGCCGTATGTTGTGCAGGCCTGCTATATAGTGTTAACTGTACCTGCTGTTTGTTAAAAAAAAAAAACCCTCAATTCTCTACAGTGATAAATGTACCTGCTGCTGCGAGAAACAGTAAGAATATCGACATGGCCAGAGTGCCCCGCAGAAACGGAAACGGCTGATCCAGGAGCTGGGCTTGATAAAAATGTATCGGGATTTGAACTTAACTTTCAAACTTAAGATAAGATTATTTTGTTAACAAAACAGGTTACAGTATCCGACCAGATAGTGCCATTAAGTCACGAAGCGAATGTCAATCAAAAAAAGAAAAAAAAAGCTTGATTGATAAGACAGTGTCTGATGGGAGAAAATGGAATGGTGTCAGAGAGCGCGTACACAATCAAACTATATTTTTATACTTGGAATAACAAACACGAGCACTGTGAGATTAGAGCAGCGTTTCTCAACCTGTGGGTCGCGACCCCTTTGGGGGGGGGGTCAAAGGACCCTTACACAGATTTCGCCTAAGACCATCGGAAAACACATAGGTATGAAGAAGCGACGAAAATAATTTTTATGGTTGGGGGTCGCCACAACAAGCGGAACTGTATTAAAGGGTCGTGGCATTAGGAATGTTTGAAAACCACTGGATTAGGGGACAACTCAGAGCCATTGTAGTCTATGGAATATAAAAACATGTGTGGATTAACACACACGCCCACTATAGCAAGCCCACTTTAGAAAGCCCACTATAGCATGCCCAATACATTATATATTTCTTACTTAACGAGGCTACCAACTTAAAGGTTAAACGTCAAGGGAGACAAACCCAGCAGAAAAAACCAACCAGACATGGAGTCCTGTAGTTGGGTTGAAATGGATTCAATGAATACCCGGGCTACTCTATCGACGCCCCTGGTGTCAAGCTGTATCCTCCACAGGATCCCCCCCCCCACACTCCCCAGCTGACCAGCCGTGTGGAGATAGGTGTCGGGGAACAGCTAAATCACGAGAACTCATGCCCACGGCCATGTGATTTCATCCAAAGAAGACCCTACCGTGGTGTCTCATTGAGACGGACGGATTTCAAAATACAAACCACCCACAAAAAGCCTCCATCTAAAAAACAAACGATATATGTAGGGATATAGATGGCAATCGAATGCTCACTACCTAAAGACATACGAAGATATAGATATATCAGCCTCACACACTCACTACCTAGAGACATAAGTAGATATAGATATATCGGCCTCACACACTCACTACCTAGAGACATAAGTAGATATAGATATCGCCAGCACACACTCACGACCTAGAAACAAAACGTCAAGGACACAATATTTACCTCACACAAACTATGCACATCACATTTTGTCGCAGTGTATTTAGACCACACACACGTATTCATTTGAATTCACTAGCAAACTTTCATATTGGTGACACACAGTCGTATATAAATGTGTTTGAGCGCCTTTTATTACTGCTTGGATTAATTTTGTTGTTGTTGATTTTTTTTTTTTCGTGTTGTAGTTAAAGTTAAGATATGATATTAAAATAATGAAAAGTGTTTCAGGAAATAAATCCTGTACAGAACGTTTATACAAAATCATGGAGTGATGCAGTAATATTATCAGCCATACAATAAGGCCGTGTTTGAGAGTTTATCCTCGATATTAACCAAAAACAAATAGTTTTTTTTGGCCACTTGTATTGAGCGAGAAGTGACAAAAATAAAAGTAACATTCTCCATGTTGTATGTACGACATAAAAACACTATGCGCAAATAACCAAAGCCGCCCAGTTGGAAGTGTAGCCATAAGTGTGTCAAATGGATGTTTAAAAATTATTTTAAAAGAAAAGGTTTCTGGCGTGACATTAAAGAACAGGCGCTACAGAGCAGAGAATCTGAGTGGCAAAAAACTGTTTACAGAACAGAGAATCCCTTGTCAGCAGACACACCCCGGACCACTTTCCAGTCAACTGTTGGACCCAATCGTCTCATGAAGTTTGACATCTACACTATAGCAGACGTGTGGGAAGCACACACCTAGATTGAACCTTCAAATGTTAGAAAGGAAGCAGCAGGCCCTGAGACGGTAGAAAGGTGAGGACAACTTGACCAACACCCAAATAAACATACGGTTGACCAAAGGAAATCGATGTCTTCTGGGGATGTCTTCTGAGGATGTCTTCTGAGGATGTCTTCTGAGGATGTCTTCTGGGGATGTCTTCTAAATTCGGATCCATGACTTTTAGTTTTACTATTAAAATGTTGAAAACAGTTGCGGCGAAAACCAATTACCCTGTCTTTGATGTCTTTGATATCTCGTAGATAATCATTTGTCCTTAGAACCATTATTTTTTATTTTAGGGAATGATGAACAGAGCATGTTCTTACTTGTAGGTATTTTTCAAACATTGCCTAAAGAACAGGTCATTATATTTCGTCTTAGCACATCCAGCATCGAGCTAAACTTGCACAGAATACCAGTTTGCCCCTCACTGCCAACATCACGGTGGGACTGTACCACATCACCTCTTTCACTGGCCAGCAGCTCGGGGCTTGAACCTCAATATCTCACCACAATGACCAGCCTGCAGCAGCACCCCATACCCTGCAGCAGCACCCCATAATCCTGCAGCAGCACCCCATAATCCTTCAGCAGCACCCCATACCCTGCAGCCCCCCCCCATACCCCGCAACAGCACCCCATATCCTGCACCAGCACCCCATTGCAGCAGCACCCTATATCCTGCAGCCGCACGCCATCTCCCGCAGTGGCACCCCATCTCCCGCAGCAGCACCCCATAGCCTGCAGCAGCACCCCATATCCTGCAGCAGCACCCCATATCCTGCAGCAGCACCCCTTATGGAGACAAGCATCAACCAAGGAGGGATTTACACAGTGTTAAACAATTCGTCAGGCCGAAAGGCACAGTCTCAAATGGACTACCATTTCATAATCGTCCTTATCTTGTAATATGTGAAGGAAAGTGGGAAAGAGATAAGGTCAAAGGAGATGGTTAGAGACAAAGAGATCGAGACTCGAAGTCATTTTTAATGAAAAGGTCATTGATAAAAACACGTCATTTATAATGAAAATGGGCGTTTATAAATAAAAAAAAAATAAGGCATTGCTAATGAAATCAAGTCATTTTTCATGAAAATGGTCATTTAAAAAAGTCATTTGTAAAAGCTGATGTTGTTTAAATGACAGCGTCACAAAGTCTTCAGACGTGACATTAGACTTGATGATTGTTCCTTTCGTCCCCAGAGACCAGGTCATTGTAACACGCGGGCAAGTAGACCCGTAAACCTGCTAGTTGTGTGTAGTGTTTGGGGCGGGGCGGGGGGCGGGGGGGGGGGCGGGGGCGGGGGGTGCTTGCCTTGAGTTGCTTGCTTCAAACTGTGGCTTCAAATAAAAACAAATATTTGCTAGGATTGACAAAGAAAGACAACAAAAATGTAACATCTGCAATCGCACATGCAACAACCACACACACACGAACTCGATGAACTAAAGATATCGCAAGCTGTTTTTTTATTGATTTTTCCTGATTTTCCACCTGCAATAGTAGTGAACTGTGGATATTTCTTATGAATACAAACTGAACGCAGTCCATGTCCGTGTTTTGTCGAACGCAGACCACGCCCGTGTTATGTCGAACGCAGTCCACGCCCGTGTTTTGTCGAACGCAGTCCACGCCCGTGTTTTGTCGAACGCAGTCCACGCCCGTGTTTTGTCG
>CAXITT010000520.1:107787-130900 GCA_964033795.1 Lymnaea stagnalis | reverse complement strand
GCCACCCCCCAACCCCCCCCCCCCCCCGCCCTGGGAAGGGCTCCTCGTGATGTCTGCCCTACCATCTCAAGAACTTCTCCTGATATCTACCCCACCACCTCAAGTGCTTCTCATGATGTGTACTACCCCACCCAGCACGGGTGTTTCTCATCATACCTGTCCCACCACCGCCGTTTTGCTTCTCGCCAAGCCTACCCCACCACGGTGCCCGCCGGACAGCGCGTCAGCCCGGGGTTCAGCGCCGGGTTGTTGTTGGCGTACACGTGCACCAGGGCGCTGAAGAGGGCGGGGTCCTTCTGGCGGAGGTGCTCCCTGACCAGCGGCACGGTGGTGCAGACGGCGTTGCCGCACATGTTCATCGTGCCAGTGTTGCTGTTGCCCTCGTAGTCCACGCCGAAGAACGCCGCGGAGGCCATGGCCCAGTACTCGTGGTCGTTGGCCATGGCGTAGGTGTTGAGCTGCCAGGTGGCGTGCTGCTTGGCCGCATTGTACGCGTTGGTGATCTGGGTCCGGATGGCGGCCGTCGTCGCGTAGGTGTGGACCAGGTGGGCGAACTCGTGGACCAGGATGTTAACCGTGTGGTGGTACGGGTCGGCGCTCGTGCACAGGACGATGTCGTCGAGGACCACGGCACGGGAGTTGGTCAGGCCACCGATGTCCTCATACTTGCGGCCGTCGAACGTACAGGTGTGGGAGCAGGTGCCTGCAAGAGAGGTGTACTTTAATTTGGAAGTGCGATATTATAATACGTCATGAACTTTGAATTTTAACCAGATGCCTTTGTCCAAAATTGTCTTTCTTCTTTTCTTTCTGTATATAAAATATAATATTAATAATAATAGTAATAAAGCTTATTTGAAAATCACGCTTCATATTAAAGTAAAAAGCTGCGCATTTTTGACGAGATAAGGTGGAAATAGTTCTTTTAATGACACATATATACATATGACATATATATATATATATATATATATATATATTTATTTATTTATTTATATATATATATCTATTTATATAAATTCAATTGAATCAGGGTTTCATGGATTATTTATCATACATTTGGCGTAACATGTTTCCCTCACAGGGATTATTTATCCTACATTTGGTGTAACATGTTTCCCTCACAGGGATTATTTATCCTACATTTGGTGTAACATGTTTCCCTCACAGGGATTATTTATCATACATTTGGTGTAACATGTTTTCCTCACAGGGATTATTTATCCTACATTTGGTGTAACATGTTTCCCTCACAGGGATTATTTATCCTACATTTGGTGTAACATGTTTCCCTCACAGGGATTATTTATCATACATTTGGTGTAACATGTTTTCCTCACAGGGATTATTTATCCTACATTTGGTGTAACATGTTTCCCTCACAGGGATTATTTATCATACATTTGGTGAAACATGTTTCCCTCACAGGGATTATTTATCCTACATTTGGGGTAACATGTTTCCCTCACAGGGATTATATTTGCGATTTTTCTTTGGTCATACTTATTTGTGAAGTTTATTATACATTAATTAATGATAAAAATTGATCTGAAATTTTTATGTTTAGTTGAAAGAGGTTCGTGTCCCTTAGCGTGTTGAAAATCTGTTAGTCTGCCGGCATTTACAATATCAAGTTTATGTAAACGATCATCAACTTTTACGGGTCGCCTCTCGCTGCGTAGGTTTATAAAAGTTTGGATTAGTTGAAGTAAAACATTGTCAATTGATTCAAACATACGTCATCTTAACGGGTAATAATGCCTCATATCCCCCTTGAATGCATGTCAGAAAAGTAAACAAAAATTTGAAAGGAAATAGCTATTTGTGTGGAAATAATTTAAGTTCACTTTGGTTGCATTTTAATGTAGACTTATTATTGCAACTTTTATTCTAATGTGAACGATATTTTCAATTGAATCAACCCCCCCCCCCCAACCCAAATCATAATTTGACGGGGTGTTGCTAGTAAATTAAAATCTTGCTTTACACAGTATTTTAGCTAGCCGTACAGCTATCACGTTAAAAGAAAACTCTCTCTATGCAACGTACCGGCACAAGACGCCCCACAGCTGCCGCTGGCCAGGTTTTTGTTCTCCGGGAAGACGGTGAGTTTCTCGGCGGCCGTGAAGATGCCGACGGTTCCTCTGGTCAGGGACTCGAACATGCTCTGCGGCATGTACCTGGTCATCTTCTGGATCACGCCGGCCGCCACGTCCACGGCGTGCTGGCTCGTCCTGGGCGACCCGGCGATCTCCAGCTGGTGATGGGCCGGGATGAGCGTCGGGGTGATCTGATGGTTGGTGGCATCGAGGTAGCGGTATTTGAACCCGGGGATCTGGGCTCCGGCTTTTCCCTTGGGCAGCGAGTTGAGGAATATGAAATCTTCGGCCGCCAGGTGGTAGTTGGGGATGCTGTTGTTGTGGAAAGGCAGAGCGGCAGCACCTGTTAGGAAGATTTGGGTTAAAAAAAAAAAAAGGAATACAATTCTTTTCAGTGATAAAAAAAATGTGTAGATTTCCGTCGAGGGTTGAAGAGGGATGAGGTAAAGGGAAAAAAGCGCTTTTGCTTATAGGCTGATGAAAAACTTTAGATGCTAAGAAAAGTATTTATAAAAATAAAGCAAAGTTTTAATGATAACTGACAACTAGAAGTATAGGCATCTAGTTTTTCTTCACATAGTAAACTGTAAAAGCTTCATATTTAAATTTCTGGACTCTGTATCCAAGACAGGATGGTGTAAGAGAGGATGGTATAAAAGAGGATGGTGTAAGAGAGGATGGTGTAAGAGAGGATGGTGTAAGCGAGGATGGTGATAGAGAGGAAGGTGTAAGAGAGGATGGTGTAAGCGAGGATGGTGATAGAGAGGATGGAGTAAGAGAGGATGGCGTAAGAGAGGATGGTGTAAGATTAGGATAGTGCAAGAGAGGATGGTGTAAGAGTGGATGGTGTATTCCAAATGGATATTCTCCCCGCGTTTTCATGGAGCCTGTGGGCGTTTTTCTAAAATGAAGAGCACTGTGACCCCACGCAGCTGACACCCCCTCCTCTCTTTCTCTCTCTCCCTGGTTGGAATCAACAGTTTTCATAGGATTTCAGTTCAATCCCATCATGTCCGGTGACCCGTTGAAACCGCACAAAGTCGGCCCCGTGCCAAGTGTTTTAGGACATCCACATACATTATTTAACACAAGAGTACCGCATAACACAGCAATGTTAGATCTAACTGCAATGCCACATAACACAGCGAGGTCTCATAGCACAGCAATGTCACATAACACAGCAATGTCACATAACACAGCAACGACACATAACACAGCCATGTCACATAACACAGCAATTTCAGATCTAACTGCAATGCCACATAACACAGCGATGTCACATAACACAGCAATGTCACATAACACATCAATGCCACATGACACAGCAACGCCACATAACACAGCAATGCCACATAACACAGCAATGCCACATAACACAGCAATGTCACATAACACAGCGATGCCACATAACACAGCAATGCCACATAGAACAAAAATCCTTAACGCATAAAACTACCAACAGTTGGTGAGAATTACCGGCACATTTTTTAGTTAGGCTTCAATAAACATGGCACATTCTCTCTCCCCCCAAGAAAAAACAACAAACAAACTTGGTCAACATGATGATGAATCCCACCTGAATAGTCTTCTTAGTTTTGACAACAAACGATTGCTCATATCGATATTAATGAGGAGAGCTTCATAAATTCACACATACAAATTAATCGATACAATAAGTGACTTTCTTTAACGCCTTTCCAACGAGGGCATTAGGTCTAACCAATACGGGAGAACATTAAAAGTTCGATCTGAATCATTTAATCTAAGACGTATACCTGCTACGGCGAGAGACAACAACAACAGTATAGACATGGTCAGGGTCTCCTGGACGACGACTTGATGATAGGGCTGGCACGAAGCTGAAGTGCTCGGTGGTCAAGTCGAGTCTTTTAAAAACTTTTAATAAGTTCTGATGAATCGGGTCAAAGTCTGTGAGAACTCAAACACGTTTGTGACTTACTTAATTATTAGGTAACGTCATTGTACCACCGACAATCCGGTTCTGTACTGCGGGAGAGCTGCTCGGGGGGGGGGGGTGGGGCGAGGAGACCTGCTGGGGGCTGCCAAGGTCATCGGAAGTAGATTTTCTTTTTTGGTTGCTCGTTGAACATTTTTAATGCCACGAACTCATACAACAAGGGGCCACCTGTCAAATGTTTGAAAAAGTGAAACTTTTTTTTTTAATGAAAAAAGTTACACATCCCAAACATCGACGTAACTAACGTGTGATTTAACACAACTTGTGCTTATGTCAATTTATTTGATTCACTTAAGTAAGATGCGCTATATAGCGTATGTGCCGTTGAACTCCATACATTTCGAAGTGGCTGCCTATTGCTGTGATAGGATTTTTGTTTACCAGTACAAAAAGAAAAAAAAATGCTTACCATTGGTTAAAAGTAGACTTTTGAAATAAATACCTACGATAAGAAAGGCAAGGTCTTTTTTTTTAACCGTATGGCAGGTAACACATCCACATACAAACACAAGGTCACTTATTCTTTTTCACAGACACATACTCTTTCTTGCACACACTCACACATACATACTTACACACACACACTCACATGGACACACACACAAATATATATATATATATATATATATATATATATATATATGTGTGTGTGTGTGTGTGTTGTGTATGTGTGTGTGTGTGAGTGTGTGCACGTGTGTGTGTGTGTTTAACACATCCACATACAAACACAAAGTCACTTATTCTTTTTCACACACACATACTCTTTCTTGCACACACACACACATACATACATACACACACACACTCACATAGACACACACACAAATATATATATATATATATATATATATATATATATGTGTGTGTGTGTGTGTGTGTTGTGTAAGTATGTGTGTGTGAGTGCATGCACGTGTGTGTGTTTATGTGCATATATGCTCGTGTTAATGATGATTATGAGATGTTTATAAAAAGTTGAGATATTCATATTTCCTTAGTACCAGTGCTGACAGAACCACTCTGTAGTTATTCGAATGAGGACCAGGCGCACATAAAAACCAGACTACACGCTTCATATTTCTTTGAAAAGGACACACACAAACCAAACTAAACAAAACAACTCTTATCATCACCCAGATGAGATGTGAACACAGGAGTGGAGTCGCTAGATCTTATGACCTCCGGGCGGTCCTTGACTCTGACGTCACTCACGCATGAAAACCGAATTCTGCTGATAGACTCTGTCTTATCTATACATTCAAGTAAATAGACATTTCTATCTATAGATACAAGCAGTGATTATTTCACAAATTTTCCCGGGGGGGGGGGGGGCACCCAAATTTTTCAGGGGGGGGTGCCCCCCCCCCCCCAACCGAGATATAGCTGAAAGAAACACTGGATACAAGTAAAAGACACTTTTATCTAGTTACAAATTGTGGTCACTTATCGTAATTATGCTAGATAAAATGAAATGGAGTGCGGAGTTGTAATCCGGACTCTTTGTCTTTGGCTCTCTTGATCCTAGTAGTGCATTGTCTAGTTACAAATGTCCACTTTCCTCAGCCCTGAGATGGTGTTGGCAGAGCATTTCACAACTGGCCGCCTCTCTAGCTCTCCCTGTTGTAGTCGCTTCGTCTTCACGTCAACGACGGTCTTTCTCACCCCCCTCCCGATCCCCTGACGCCCCACTGTATATTCCAGAGCATAGTCTGTCACTTTTTACTTAATTTTTTTGGGGTTGTATTTTGGTGTCCATATCCCTTTTTCCCTCATTGAAATAGGTTTGTATAATGAATTTTTAAAACTTTGAAAAAATAATGTAAAAAAAAATATAAAAAAATAAAAACACAACTAAAACTGGAAGATAAATACCAGTTGTCTCCCTTAGATAACTGAGATCAGCTACCATACAGATAACTAAGAATCAGCCACATCTTAGATAACTGAGATCAGCGACCATACAGATAACTAAGAATCAGCCACATCTTAGATAACTGAGATCAGCTACCATACAGATAACTAAGAATCAGCCACATCTTAGATAACTGAGATCAGCTACCATACAGATAACTAAGAATCAGCCACATCTTAGATAACCTAGATCACTTAGATGACAAATAACTAAGACCAGCTATATTACAGATAACTAAGATCAGTTACTATTTAACTGAATGTATTTTATTTATTTATTGAATGTATTTGTTTACAGAATTGCAAAGCAAACTGTAAAACTGAGAAAGTAAACCCATGCCTTTTTACACGAAGGAAAATGTTAATAATAAAATGTTTAAAACACATAAAACATTTATTTCAAAATATAACGGCTAACATCTTTTCTGTTCTTAACAACCCCCACCCCCACCCCCCCCCCACACACACACACCTTTTTCCCCTCGTATCACCTGAAATTCTTGTTTACACCCCTGGCTGAGAACCATTGGTGTAGAATGTAGATTGACCGGATGAATTATTTGTTTTGGTTTTTATAGCATTCAAAATGTATCGACTTCCCCTGCCCAACAGTTGGCATTCATAAAAAAATCTCTTGGAGTTAGTGCAATAACGGTTGTACCGAATTTTTCTTAAATTGATGGGAAATAGGTGAGAGGAAAAAAAAACCAAAATAAAACCAAAAAAAAAAAAATAAATAAATCTTTAAGTGTCTTAACAAACAGCCTTCAAAGATCTGAAATGGAAGACTAGAGGGAATGAGAGGGAATGAGACATTGGACAAGCAAAACTCGATTCTTGTATGAGGATGGAAAAATAGGATAAAATAGATTTATATTATCTGTTTACATAATTACAAAAAAAAAAGAAAAAAAAAGAAAACAATGGCCTTGACTGGAATAATTTTTACTCGGTACAACAGGCAGAAGAGAGTATTGGAATGGCGGCACTGCGTAGAAATAAGATGTGAGTTGGGTGATTTGTGCTAAATAACCGTTGAGGTTTAATAAACTCGTGTGCGTACCTAATTATGGAGAGAGGACCAAAAAAAAAATCATGTGCAAAATGTTGAATGTGAAGAAACATCACACATAAATAGCGAATGCAAAGTTTATGTAAAGTCTGGTTTATAATAAATAAAAATTTAAAAAAAAACACGAATTAAGCAAAACTGAGACTAGAGTAAGTCGTAACACCCCTAACTTAGGAAGGTGGGGGGTGGTGGGGTAGCGGTCTGCTTCGATTGGCACTTTCTAGTACCGTATGTATTTTCGTCCAACTGCACAGTTTTTTTCGTTGTGTCGGAAGTGGGGTTCTTGTACCACGCCCTACCATTAACGTTAGCTACAACACTAGGAACGCCCATGACTTTCAAAAGCTTTGTATATTCTATCATGAAATAAATGGAGCGCCTCCCCCCTCCCCAAAAAAAAAAAAAAAAAAAAAAAAAAACAACAACACTTTTTAATCAGTTGATGTTTGAGCTGACTGACGACTAGAGCAAAGGGTAAGATGTGACGTAAACAGAATATGTGGTGCACACGAAGCTGTGACACATGTTCCGTTTCCCACGCCTCGTACCTAACTTTCAACTAGAACTTGATCCAATTGTACTGCACTCTTTACATCTCTATCATAGTCTCTATATCTCTATCATAGTCTCTATATCTCTATCATGCACTTTAGTCTGATAAACTTACGGGTACAACTGGCCTGACCACATTAAACCTTTGTTGATCTGAGACCAATGCGCAATAGGGGAGGGGGGGGGGACAAATACTTGTCTGCTACCAAGATTATGAATTCAAGATTACGTTGAATTATTTGTTTTTTCCAACGGCTTCCAAATCTGTCGAAAAATAAAACTCAGTTATGCATCAAAATAAATACTTCACATAATAAATACAACATAAATCCAGAACAAAATAAATACAACATAAATCCAATAAATTATAAATACAACATAAATCGCACACATAATAAATACAACATTAATCCCTCACATCATAAATACAAAATAAATCCTTCACATAATAAATACAACAAAAAACGCTTCACATAATAAATACAACATAAATCACTCACATAATAAATACAACATAAATCCCTCACATATAAATACAACATAAATCCCTCACATAATAAATACAACATAAATCCCTCACATAATAAATACAAGACAAATCCCTCACATATAAATACAACATAAATCCCTCGCATATAAATACAACATAAATCCCTCACATATAAATACAACATAAATCCCTCACATATAAATACAACATAAATCACTCACATAATAAATACAACATAAATCCCTCACATAATAAATACAACATAAATCCCTCACATATTAATACAACATAAATCACTCACATAATAAATACAACATAAATCCCTCACATATAAATACAACATAAATCACTCACATAATAAATACAACATAAATCCCTCACATATAAATACAACATAAATCCCTCACATATAAATACAACATAAATCACTCACATAATAAATACAACATAAATCACTCACATAATAAATACAAAATAAATCCCTCACATATAAATAAAACATAAATCACTCACATAATAAATACAACATAAATCCCTCACATATAAATACACCATAAATCCCTCACATAATAAATACAACATAAAGATGACTAACTCCACGCTGAAGCCGCAGTAAGTCTAAAACAAGGATATCTCGAAAAAAAAAAAGGAGAGGAACTGTTGGGTATCTTTATCTGAACCTAATCTGTGACACTAAGGACAGAACCGATGATTTAAAGATTGTGATGTCTGTGTGATCCCATGCCGTGTCATTGTATTTGGGGTGTAACATAGAATATCGTGCCAGGGGAGACGGCGGGGAGCCAATGAAAACTGTGTTAGGAGGAATAACTTAGCGGAAAATGAGTGGCCAAAAAAAAAAACTGGTTAGAAAAAAAAAAAAGAACTTAGAGGGTTTCAAAACATGACTGATCAGATGCGAGTTTTGGAACGTTCTCAAGCTAGAGACTGGCCAGCGTGAAGTAATTATTTACAAGTTATGTAATCAATGTGATGGTTTTGTAGACCAGGCCTGCTCTAGACAATGTTTCACGTTTTTTATATGTGTACTTTTGATTACAATATTTATTTATTTAGCAAATTTTATGAGGGGAACAGGTGGAAAAGACGGGGTAATGCAAAAAAAAAAAAAAAATAAATAAAAACAAATGAAATAGGTTTTTGTAGACCAGGCCTGCTTTAGACAATGTTTCACGTTTTTTATATGTGTACTTTTGATTACAATATTTATTTATTTAGCAAATTTTATGAGGGGAACAGGTGGAAAAGACGGGGTAATGCAAAAAAAAAAAAAAAAATAAATAAAAACAAATGGAATGGGGTGCATTTAAGTTTGTGGTCCATGGAAACCACTGTGACATGTTTTCTGTGAGCTTTTTTTCCAGTTCCTTTTTTTTCCAGTTCCTTTTTTTCCAGTTCCTTTTTTTCCAGTTCTTTTTTTTTCCTACAATCATTCCTAATGTTATTGTACACCCAAGAACCTAACATCTATTCTGACCACACAATGATTCACTCATGACTTTGCTGCGGACCAATTTGGTTGACCTAAACCCCCCCCCCCCCCAAAAAGGCCTCAAAGACTTTCTAAATATGAAAACACTTTATACAATACCATCAAAACAAATTTACGTTTTTTGGATCAATAAAAGCATTGTATCTTATTTTATCCGTAGAGGCAATATGAGACAATATGTGTGAAAATGCACAGAGATAATATGAGACAATAGTGTGAAAATGCACAGAGACAATATGAGACAATATGTGTGAAAATGCACAGAGATAATATGAGACAATAGTGGTGAAATGCACAGAGACAATATGAGACAAAAGTGGGAAAATGTATACAATATGAGACAATAGAAAAAAATGGGGGAAAAGAACAGAGACAAAATCGGATAAATGATGCAAATATTTTGACCCGGAAAAGAAAGCGAAACAGACACCACCACGACCACGTCAAAAATTCTCTTCATCGTTTCTTATGATAGTCAAGTCGAGAAAGGATACGAAGAATCGAATTCCCCGATGCTATTTTTAGGCACAGCGAAATCAACTGTAAACATTTCAGCTTAGGATGACAATGTTAGGGACCCTCGGCTCGATTCTCTGATTAGTCTTAGGTCAATAGGACAAAAAGCAAAACCGAGTCAGAGAGTGGCAGAGAAAATATTGGCGAAAAAAGATGAGTTCTTGGCGAGTCAAATATTGAGTCCGGTAATAGTTATTGACCGAGTGGTCTGACCTGTATCGAGACTTCTTTGAAGAATCACTGGCCTCAAAATATTGTCTCGTTTTGAGAGCCAGTCTTTGTGTTTCTCCTTCACTGATCCTAAAACCTCTTGGCAAGTGAATGTTTCAGAAACTTTATATTTTGCCATTTGTGTTCTACATTCTACTTGGTCATCTTCTGTTTTGTCTTCCAGTGATTTGAACTTATTTCTTAATGTGGCACTAAACTCTTCTCGTTTCTGCTCACTTGCCAATGGTACTACGTTGAATTTTGTCTGTTTAGCAGCTGGCTATTCCCAGTTTTTCTTTAGCTCTAACTTAAGTCTCGCCCCAAAAAAGATGATGATCTGAAGCGACATCGGCTCCTCTTTTTGCAAGTACATCTCGTAGAGACCTTCTAAATTTTTTACTACTACATATGTGATCTGTTTGGTTTTGCGTTTTGTTGTCCATGGATACCCATGTTAACTTGTGGATATTTTTATGTTGGAATTCGCTGCCCCCCGATAACAAGCTCATTTGTTGCGCAGAAGTCCGCTAGTCTTACGCCGTTCTCATTCCTCTGTCCTACACCGTGGCGTCCAACGGTTTCCTCATACCCACTGTTGTCTTTTCCGATCTTGGCGTTTAGGTCTTTCATTAAGATGTTTAGGTCGCTACTTGGGAATGTCTCTATATTTGATTGTCGTCTATTGTAGAATATTTCTTTCTCTTCTTCTTTTCTATCGCTGGTGGGTGCGTATCACTGTATTATGTTCATCTTTATTTTCTTTTTCTTGGTTGCTGTTATTATTCTTGGTCCATGGGCTTCCCATCCAATCAATGCTTCCTGTTCCATCCATGACAAAATCAAAGCGACTCCTTGCCTGTGCGGAGCATTTTCCTTCTCATGCCAAGAGTACAGTAGCATTTCTCCAGAGGCCAAAGTTATCTGTCAAGCTTGTATCCTTCTTGTTTCACAGATACCAAGCAGTGTAAGTTTGTAAGATCTTATTTCTGCTGCCACCTGCGCTGCTTTCCCTGTTTAATACATGGTTCTGACGTTCCATGTGCCTATGTTTGTGTCCTTAGAAAGGAGGGTCTTTGGTTTTTAGGCTTCCAGTATAGCCTGGGTTTGGCCACAAGGCTTCCAGTATAGCCTGGGTTTGGCCACAAGGCTTCGTAGCTCTTCTTGAAGAAGAGGAAGAGTCCTCTCTTCTCAGGGCTGAAATGTTTTGGTTTTCTCTTGTTGACGTTTCTGCGGCAATTTGTTTTTACGGGTGAGGTAGCTGGCCTCGCGCCAACACTCCTCCTAGCTGGCCTCACGCCAACACTCCTCCTAGCTGGCCTCACGCCAACCCTCCTCCTAGCTGGCCTCACGCCAACCCTCCTCCTAGCTGGCCTCACGCTAACCCTCCCCCTAGCTGGCCTCACGCCAACCCTCCTCCTAGCTGGCCTCACGCCAACCCTCCTCCTTTTGCACCCGGGCTTAGGACCGGCCTTGGCGGAAAGGCAAAGTCACGTGACAGCGTTCGTGTCGTAAATCTCAAGCGTTGAATACCCTCATCCTGCCACTTTTGTCCACTGCTTTTGATTCGCGGTCAAATGTTTACTTGGTTGACCTCACAATCTAACGTCATGATGGTCGTTTAACGACCTTACGATACTAAAGTAACTTAACAAATATTTAATATAAAAGATAATATCGACCACCCCCCCCCTTTTTTTTTACCCCCCCCCCCAACCTGAAAACCATGAATAAGTGATCACTGTAAATATTTAATATAAAAGATAATATCGACCACCCCCCCCCCTTTTTTTTTACCCCCCCCCCCAACCTGAAAACCATGAATAAGTGATCACTGGGACTCGTTTTAATTAATTCTGGAAGTTAAGCATCGCCACTGTGCCTCCATTAGTCCACACCATTTTAACTTGTCTGCACTGACCCTCCACTAATCTCGAGTTATAGATACTTCAAACTTGTCAGCATTTCCTCTTTCTCGTCCCGAGTCATTAGAAGATTCAATTGATCCAGCAATGAAGCCAGAACTGATATCTTTAAACATTCCCTGGCCGTGCGAGCATTGAATGCTTCTGTTTTCCTGCACTGGGAAAATAACTACACGCGAAGAATTATCCCCCGGTTTGACTGCATCCTAGAAAATAGATGAAAGTCTTTCTAACGCCCCGGTTCGAGTACATCTTAGTACATAGATGAACTGTTAGGTCTGTCTAACGCCCCTGTTAGCCTTTACAAGACCGACCGAACTGAAGGAACACACCGGCTCGCGGGCCACCACTTCCCCAGATTGAGCCAACTACGCCTACGGCGACAATCAGAGTCTCATTACACTACGGCCACCCCCAGGTCCCCTCTCCCCACCACCTCCCCCCCCCCAATCCTAAACCTCCCTGTCGTCTCACTCACGCTCCCGCCACCAGTCTACAGCGACCGCACGACAAATTTCAACCGCTCTTCCCTAACGCACGCACGCTGCAGTTCGGGGGGGGGGGACGGGGACGCGCGCCCCCGTCGCCGGGAAGTGAGTCGTCAACAACGGACGGACGACGGAAGATTTTTAAATTATACCAAACTAAAATAAAAAATCCCGAATTCAGCTTAAAAGATGGTGAAAGTCGGGATAGTCGGGCGAGCGGTTTCAATGTGAGAAGTGCAGGTCGCATGTTCTGACGATGGAGCGTGTCACCGTCGCGTGCTGCTCGTGCT
Source organism: Lymnaea stagnalis (assembly GCA_964033795.1). Classification (NCBI taxonomy): domain Eukaryota; kingdom Metazoa; phylum Mollusca; class Gastropoda; family Lymnaeidae; genus Lymnaea; species Lymnaea stagnalis. The sequence goes on along the minus strand of CAXITT010000520.1, from coordinate 117,862 downwards.
GGTGGTGGTGCTGGTGCTACGCCGTGGATTCGTCCTGAAAGTGTTTACCATTCCTGGACACGTTTTTTGCGGATAGGAGACCTGTTGCCGCCGGACCTGTTGCCGATAGATTTAACAAGTTGTTGCCGATAGCATGAATTGTGATCTACACCGTACAAGACAGGTTTTGTTTTTTGTGTATCGGTTGAACAGATGAACGCAATTCTTACCTGTGATTAGTTGAGGTATATGATGGGTTGGTTATAGAAATCAACTGTTACATTTAGAACATAATTGATTAAAAAATAATCTCTGCTTGACTGTTATACTTCGGCCAATATTCAATCACTTCGCCTTGTGTGTAGTTTTGTGTGTCTCTGCGCACGCATGTGTTGATTTTTTTTTTTAAATTCCCGTGACAAATGAGACAATTTGCAACATACTTTTTTTATACTACCCCCTCACACACACACACAGTGTCACTCACACACTGTTAGCACCTACCCCCCCCCCCACACACACACACCCACCCACACTTAGGCTTTAAGGCGTTTGACGTATCACGACAAGGGTCAATTAAAACAACAACAACAAACAATAATCATGATTTCCAAAATCCTATCTGTAGCTATATTTATTCATGCTGACACAACCCCCCCCCCCACACACACACACTACACGTATCTGCTTGTTCCTCCACACATCCACTCTTATACAATCTGTTACCTTCACCGTAAACCGTGACTACAGCATCTATTTTTCTTTCTGCTGCCGTCCTTGTTGTTGTGGTTAAAATCAGGAAGCGGATTCTGCTGCAACGGGCCCTTCCCCCGGGGGAGTCACCCGAGTCACAGACAAGGGTAATGGTTATTTGACCGGGCTCACATCAAATCATTTTAGATTTGTCAAAACATTCTGGAGAGGCAATAAAGTGAAGACGACCAGTGCCACTCTCTGCGCCAGCCCTTTTAGTAAAGGTAAATGTCTTGGTCACTTGGATTCAAGCAACTTGCTTGGAGGATACACTACTTTCGTGTTTCAGTACTGCGTACCCCCAAACAGTCCTAGAGCCTCGGTGCTTTAGTGCAGGACACACCCCTCGCCACCGTCACTTCCTGTTTCCCTCGTTAATTGCTGGTGCCACCCAGTCATGTGCCGGTACTCCATGAAACATAAACTGCACAGTTTATCCATGTCACATATAGTGTATCCATGTCACATACCATTCGCTCCGTGTTACACACTGACAACACATTGATACAGGCCCGATATGTCACACACTGACAGACACATCCGTACAGCTACACTGACAGACACGCCGCTAGTTTGGCTTCCTCTCTTGAGTTGCGACCAGTGGCGGCGTGCACTTGGTAATTGATCGCAATTTACTCTAATGTCGAGACGTGAGGTCTTAGCTGCCTGCCGAGTTTTGTACCAGGCACACAGGAAAGGTCAAGGACCCCTGCTGCAGGCGCAGACCAAACAATTCCTTTTCAATCAGACTAGTGGCACATGCCAATGGACTTTTTAATTGATGCCGGAAAATCAACAACAACAACAATGGAGTCGTTGGTCACCTGATTTATGGTGATGGTAGAATATGTGCTGTTCGTTGAATCGGTCAGGTGAAAAACGGTTGGATTTGTGGGAGATAGGACGTTGTTAGTCACCAGATTACGGTAATGGTAGAATACGAGCTATCGTTTGATAAGCCGGGGGGGGGGGGAAGTTGTGTTTGGGGCTGAATATGACGCTTAGTTAACAAACAAAAAAAAAATGCGGCTAAACATCATGGGGTGAATTCTTTCATCATGATGTTTGTTTGTCAAAACTTGGATGACCATTAGGGCTACGGCTTTAAGAAAGAGATAAGGCCGAACGCTCGAGTTTGGTGAGCCCAACATCATTGTGATAGAAGTAGGTCAAATGCTGACCAATGACACGTTCAAGATATGAAACGGTTGTCACCGGAATGAGAAATGTATCTACGTATGAGCTCCGTCGTATCAGACAGAGCTTAGACCAGAGGTGTAGCGAGGGTGTTTGGCGCCCGGGTACAAGATTCGCGCCCGGGGACGAGATCCATTTTAAAGCACCCCCATTTTCTTTTTGTTCAACTCTCACGCCCATTATTTTCAAAAATAAAATGATATCAAAGCACATTTTGGCGCCCCTAACTAGCTGGCGCCTGTGGACATCTGTACCCCCTGCCCCCCCCCTCACTACGCCTCTGACTTAGACACATGCCCCAAGAAGCTACAACAGACGGGGCTCGGGGCAATTTAACAAAAAAAAAAAAAGGTTAAAAATGGCTGACATTTTCAGATCGAATTTTTGAAATTCGGATATATTTTGTCAGTGGATTCGAATTTTTTAAATTCCGATATATTTTGTCAGTGGATTTCATTGACATCTCACCGACACCCCCCCCCCCCAAACACACACATTACACACTTCCCCTGCAAAGACGATTAAATCTTGACACGTCCAATTAATTTGTTGTTGTTGTTGAGATTTGACGTTATGAAGTCTGACGGTTGACCAAGATGTTTCCGGAGCTAGATGTGAAACGAGTCGTAAGGGGCAGACCGACCCGTAAAGTTTATTGGGGTGGGGCGGGAGGGGGTGGGGGCGATCTAATGGAGTTAGATACAGGCCCTAAAGTAAATGACATTACGTCACCTTAAAAAAAACAACAACACATGCGCAGTAAAAAATTCGAGAACTCGTATCGGCATTTCCGGATTGACCAGGTTTAAACCCAGACAGACAAGCAGACAGAAAAGACGGCAGACAGAGTGTCAGCCTGACAGACAGATTGACATACGGGCAGACAGGCAGGCTGACAAGAAACCCAGCCTAACCAACAAACCGCTTGAAAACCAATGGCTCTTTCGCTCTTTTAGCGTGTGTGCTGTGGTATTTAATGTGTGAGAAGTGATCAAGTGTATCGCGACCTCAGTGATTGGTGGAACGTGACCTCGCTGATTGGGGGGAATGCTTCTGATTGGTGGAACGCTGTCCCCACCAAAGACGGGCTCGAGCTTCTTCTTTCAAAAGAAAACATAAATCAATACATATTCTTTTTACCTCGAAGTGGTTTGAACGAAGTGGATTAGTTTGTACCTACCTTAAAACTTGGATTCAATGGCCAGGGGTCGAAGCATTGTAAGTGTACAATCGTGACGTCATTCGGCTGGATTAAATTTGCACATTGTGACGTAACACACCTGGGATTTCTTGTACCTTACTGCAGCCCATCCATTGGCTCAAGGAGACATAGTGACGTAGGCTCACAGTGGATTAGCTGGATAACCGTACCGAATTAAATAAGGTAAGTGAAGGACACAAGTGTGATACATTGTTAGTGGACGACATGTGCGGGGTATACTATCAGTAGACGACAAATGTGTGATATAATGTCATTACAATACATTTGTGTAATATAACGGAAGTCGACACATGTGTGTGCTATAACGGTAGGGGACACATTTGTGTGACAGTGTTTTTTTAGTCGACGTACAGTCATCTATTCTTCGAGGTCTTGTCCAGCACGTATCAGTAAATCTGTGCACGACGTTATCGATAAACATCCTCTAATGAAAGCTGAATTAAAGTGTTTGTCCACAATCTGGACACTATTTGGATATCGTTTACAAAGTAATACACACATAATGTTAAAACAACACCAACATCAACAACAACAACACACATGCAGTGGCGTAGCGAGGGTGTTTGGCGCCCGGGGACAAGATCCATTTTAAAGCGCCCCCTTTTCTTTTTTTCAACTCTTAAACCCATTATTTTTACCAATAATATAATATCAAATCACATTTTGGCGCCCCTAACTAGCTTGCGCCCGGGGACATCTGTCCCCCCTGCCCCCCCCCCCATCGCTACGCCTCTGCACACATGTGCCCAACGCCGTTTACCTGAGACAGGTTTTGTCCTGACACCCTAGTCCTGTGAAATCCGCGTGATGTTGGGTTTCTTTTGCGCCCGGGGCCATCCGTCCCCCCTGCCCCCCCCCCCCATCGCTACGCCTCTGCACACATGTGCCCAACGCCGTTTACCTGAGACAGGTTTTGTCCTGACACCCTAGTCCTGTGAAATCCGCGTGATGTTGGGTTTCTTTAAAGCAGTTACATTTTTTGTTTCTTTTGATTTTGAAATAGTTACTTAGCAATACAAAATTAAGTTGGAAACATTGTTCTAGAAATGAGATTTCTTTCAAACTGGCACTTCCTCAAAAGGAACCTGTCAAATAAAATAGCACGATGTAATTTTTTTTTTTTTAAAAGGGATCCCATATCTGCCTTGTTAATCTCGTGATTTTTAAAAATTCATTGTTACCACGGTAATGTTCATATTTGCCCAGCCGTCAATGAAATTCGGTTGTGACTATACCAGATCTGACCAGCCGTGTGATGCGCAGCTAACAACAGTCGGTACGCAGCTCTAGCCACAAGTGTGATGCGTTACATACAACATACAACAGTCGGTACGCTGCTCTAGCCAGCAGTGTGATGTGCAGCATACAACAGGTGGTACGCTGCTCTAGCCACAAGAGTGATGCATTACATACAAAAGTCGGTATGCTGCTCTAGCCAGCAGTGTGATGCGCAACATACAAAAGTCGGTACGCTGCTCTAGCCTTTTATAAGGGGAAAAAAAACGCCTTTACTTTTGTTCCTGTTCAATTCTACCAAGCAGTTAAAGCGGCTGGAGCCGTGAGCTAATGACCTCAAGGTGTGAGACCCTCTGAATGTTTCAGTTTGTAGACTTTTTGGGGATGTCCTGTACACAGACAATCCACCACCGGTGTGGGTTGGTCTTCCTACGGCTCTCAAACCGCCGTGCGTGCCATTGTACTGAGTGCCTGCCATTGTACTGAGTGCCTGCAATTGTACTAAATGCCTGCAATTGTACCGAGTGCCTGCCATTGTACTGAGTGCCTGCCATTGTACTGAGTGCCTGCCATTGTACTGAGTGTCTGCTATTGTACTAAATGCCTGCAATTGTACCGAGTGCCTGCCATTGTACTGAGTGCTTGCCATTGTACTGAGTGCCTGCAATTGTACTAAATGCCTGCAATTGTACCGAGTGCCTGCCATTGTACTGAGTGCCTGCCATTGTACTGAGTGCCTGCTATTGCACTGCGTGCCTGCAATTTTAGTGAGTGCCTGCTATTGTACTGCGTGCTTGCTATTGTACTGCGTGCCTGCAATTGTACTGAGTGCTTGCAATCGTACTGAGTGCCTGCAATTGTACCGAGTGCCGGCAATTGGACTGAGTGCCTGCCATTGTACTGAGTGCCTGCCATTGTACTGAGTGCCTGCCATTGTTCTGAGTGCCTGCTATTGTACTGCGTGCCTGCAATTTTACTGAGTGCTTGCTATTGTACAACGTGCCTGCTATTGTACTGCGTGCTTGCTATTGTACTGCGTGCCTGAAATTTTACTGAGTGCTTGCGATTGTGGTTTAGTAGAACGTCACAATTTTCACGTGTCTTTATTTCCTGGCTCTATAATATGTGGTCCCTTCTCGTTTAACCGCTGTTCGCCTCAAACTTCTCTTCCAGAGGTCGGGATCGCTCAGGTTCTGTTCGCCAACCACCCTTAAGTCCGGCGCGTTCGGTAATTATCGCAATTTAAAATTGGTTTGGGTTAATTTGAATAGAGCAAAAGATATATGGCATTTTTATAAACCCAAGAGTTTAAAATAGAAAAAAAAATTCTTTAGTACCACAGGACTTACACACCTGTAAGTAAAACTATCATAGTACACTGGGAATTATACAACTATAAATAAAGCTGTCGTAGTACGCTTAGATTTAAATAGCTGTAAATAAAGCTGTCATAATGCACCTGTATTTATACAACTGTAAATAAAGCTGTCGTAGTACACTTAGATTTATACACCTGTATTTATATCAAAGTACACCTGGATTTTATACAACTGTAAATAAAGCTGTCGAAGTACACCTGAATTTTATACAACTGTAAATAAAGCTGTCAAAGTACACCTGGATTTTATACAGCTATAAATAAAGCTGTCAAAGTAACCTGGATTTTATACAACTGTAAATAAAGCTGTCAAAGTACACCTGGATTTTATACAGCTATAAATAAAGCTGTCAAAGTCCCCCTGGATTTTATACAACTATAAATAAAGCTGTCATAGTACACCTGGATTTATACAATTATAAATGAAGGCTTGGGTCGCTAAAATTTAACCTAAATAATAGAGAACCATAAATTTGTATTGGGTTGAAGGGCAATGTTTTACGCCTATAGAAAGGGCGAACCGTAATGGCTCATCAAAGCTCTTAACGTACTACACTCGCAGACTTGCCTCACACAACGTGTCCATTTAATCATTAATACACAATTCTACATTTTTTATTATTTTTTTTCGATCGATACAATTTGCTGGCACTGGATGAAGTGGAGTCGGATAGAGTGTGTAGTTTAACTCAGTCAAGAATACAAAAGCAAGCCCATGCATAAAATGGTATTGAACCGGGGTTGGGGGGGGGGGGGAGGTGCGTGGGGGGAGAGGTGGGTAAAGTTTTTAAAAAATAATAACTTTGGTTGACGAAAAATGGTTTTGCTATTTGGTTTCCTTTTGCTGGCACTGGATGAAGTGGAGTCGGATAGAGTGTGTAGTTTAACTCAGTCAAGAATACAAAAGCAAGCCCATGCATAAAATGGTATTGAACCGGGGTTGGGGGGGGGGGAGAGGTGCGTGGGGGGAGAGGTGGGTAAAGTTTTTAAAAAATAATAACTTTGGTTGACGAAAAATCGTTTTGCTATTTGGTTTCCTAGTTTCTATTAAAATACAATCGCTCTGGCGCAAGTGGCGATATGTCGCGTTCATACAACGGTATCGGTTCTAATCAGTTAGAGATACGTTCGTTCGAGGTAGATTGAGTTGACGTTCGAGGTTCGGGCGTCTGCAGGTTTTCGGATCGGTTCGGTCGTCCGATGCCGGCTGGAATCTATGAAAGAGTTTATACAGAAGTGACTGAGCGCCCAAGCACACCAATGTCACCGGCAATTTAACACACACGATAACCAGCTGTTGTTGTTTTTGACACGGACATACAGTCACTAGCTTTTTATGTACACATATCATCACCAGATTTTTGACACGGACATACAGTCACTAGCTTTTTATGTACACATATCATCACCAGTTTTTTACACGGACATACAGTCACTAGCTTTTTATGTACACATATCATCACCAGATTTTTGACACGGACATACAGTCACTAGCTTTTTATGTACACATATCATCACCGGATTTTTTTAAAATGTTCAAATATTATCACCGTTATTACTCACCAAATTTCAATACACAACGAAATATCTAGTTCAAAACAAGCCCAAAACTAGAAAATCTTACAGGAAATGAAATAATTCTGAACACTTATTACAATCTTAAAACTCACATAGTTTCCTTTCTCTTGGTAACTGCGCCAACAGAATTTTTTCTGTTCAATAAAAAATCAGACGCAGCTGTCAATATTTCTATGAGAGTTACCCATTTTGTGCAACCTTTGTGATTTCCAGTACGCAGAGGCGTAGCGATTGGGGGGGGGGTGGACAGATGTCCCCGGGCGCCAGCTAGCTAAGGGCGCCAAAATGTGCTTTGATATTATTTTACTGATGAAAATAATGGGTTTGAGAGTTGAAAAAAAGAAAAGGGGGCCTTTTAAAATGACTTTTGTCCCCGGGCGCTAAACACTCGCACTACGCCTCTGCCACTACGTCTATCAAACGAAGACTCTTATTTGTTCCGGGTCTGGCTGAATATTTGATGCCCAGCCAGTAAGTGTCCAGCCACCACATAGCTGCATAGAATAGCTGTAGAGTGTTGAAATTAAAGGTCAGGCTGTGGCTGGCGAAAGCTGTGCCCGGTTCAAAGCCTGGAATGAGGCGTCCGCTTCCTAAAAAAAAAAAGACATCTTAATACAAATATTTGCACTACAAATGGCGATTTTTTTTTTGCGCCATCTGTAAACGGAACTCTGCGCGCGGCCATGTGTAAGGGGACACAAACACCATCAAAACCTTGCTCTGTTCTACAAAACTTTATCAGCGACACACCTTGTCCCATTGCTAGTTGAGAACAAGCTCTATCAGCGACGCACCTTGTCCCACCGCTATTTGGGCTTAACGTCTATTAGCGACACACCAGCGACACACCCTTGCCCCACCGCTAGTTGAGAATAACCTCTATCAGCGACACACCGGTGACACACCTTGCCTCACTGCTAGTTGAGAATAACCTCTATCAGCGATACACCGGCGACACACTCTGCCTCGCCGCTAGTTGAGAAATACCTCTATCAGCGACACACCAGCGATACACCTCGCCACACTGCTAGTTGAGAAAGACCTCTATCAGCGACACACCAGCGACACACCCTTGCACCACTGCTAGTTGAGAATAACCTCTATCAGCGACACACCTTAGCCCCACCGCTAGTTGAGAATGACCTCTATTAGCGACACACCAGCGACACACCTTGCCTCACCGCTAGTTGAGAATAACCTCTATCAGCGACACACCTTTGCCCCACCGCTAGTTGAGAATGACCTCTATTAGTGACACACCAGCGACACCTTGTCGCACCAGTTGGAAACCAACAATAAATCAAACCCCACGACTCAGTTGGGGAAAAAAAGGGGGTGGGGCGATAATTAATCGTCATTTTTGTTTTGCGACCGCCATTCCAAGATTGAAGTAGTTAGAACAAGAGGACAAACAAACCAATAACGGGGAAAGCAGCGGTTCTCACACCTCACTTAGCCATATAGTCTTCAAGCAATGGTCACACATTGACTGATGTCATAAAAGCATTGTTTAAGTTTTGAAATTGAATTAAAATTATATTTAAAGATATCTTTTATTATTATACGTATATCGGTAAACCATTTAAAAAAAAGAAATATTTTTGTTTCGCCAAAATATCAGTGGGGTGGGGGAAAAAAGTGAAGGATGAAATAAATTTCAGCTCTTCTTAATTACGAGTGAATATGTGTCCCACACAAAAATTCCCCAGGAAAACACACACACGAATTCTTATATAAAGATTGTTACTCTTAGTCTGTGATACAACTGGATTACACTCAGCAATTACAATTATTGGCTGAACTTAATTGCATTTAGGAAAAAAGAAACTGATTTGAGGTTGAATTTTTTTCTCCCGTGCATTATTTCTTTCTATATCCCTATTATTCCTAAACAACACTGCCGTAGTCCAAATTGCTGTGATATTTTAAAACGATGGTTCAGCTGTGGGGAAAAATGCAATTGATCCAGTGTCGTAGCTTGGGATATTGCCGACCGGGGAGGGTATTTATTTTTGCCACCCCTCTTACGAAAGATCTCCGCCGCTGTCTAAAAATGCCGCCCTTCTGAAAAAAAAAAAAAAGAAAGAAAAAAAGTTCCTCCACCCTCTAAAAAACCCCTTTCTACGCCACTGCATAGATTCCTGTGTAAGCTATCTCCGCCGCTGTCTAAAAATGCCGCCCTTCTGCAAAAAAAAAAAAAAGAAAGAAAAAAAGTTCCTCCACCCTCTAAAAAACCCCTTTCTACGCCACTGCATAGATTCCTGTGTAAGCCACTGAAAAGATCCCTGTGTACGCCACAGAATAGATCCCTGTGTATGTCACAGAAAAGATCCCTGTGAACACACTGCAGAGATCCCTGTGAACGCACTGCAGAGATCCCTGTGAACGCACTGCAGAGATCCCTGTGTACGCACAGCAGAGATCCCTGTGTACCGTATTTCCACCGTGTTACACCACTTCGTCAGCGCTACAGTTGACCTCTGACCTCTGAACTCCGGTGAGAAGATGATCTACGGTAGAGCTTCAAATGAAAGCAAACTCTATGAAACGAAAATAAACCGACCCCCCCCCCCTCCCTTTTTTCCCGATAGAAAAGCAATCTAAGAATAAAAGCAACTTTTAAATCTATCGACAGAAAGCCTCCTTACACCGACAACAAACGATGACTCAGATTTCGTATCGTCTCACTAAAAAATATAACAAATAAAATCGTCATACACCCCGCCCCCCCC
>CAXITT010000520.1:75647-100995 GCA_964033795.1 Lymnaea stagnalis | reverse complement strand
AACCCCCCCCCCCGAAAAACGCCCCCTGCTCTAAGCCTTGTCATTGACACACAGTGAAACGGGATTTTTGTTTTGAGGCCGTTTAAAAAAAAAAAAGATCTCTGGCAACGGTCGTCTTGAGCAAATTTTTCCAGATCCTGGAACAAAGCGTCACCATCTTTCGTGCCATCGGTGACCGACGACAGTGCTGTAGATGAAAGTATAGGGTAAACAAAAAAATAGTCGGTTTAAAAGTGGTTGGGACATCAGAATATTTAATATAGTTCATGGGCAGGCAATAAAAAGTGTGCAGCGACGTATAATGAGGGGGGGGGGAGGGGAGGGAAGGGGTGTAGCGACACTTGGGATTCTAAAATGTGCGTTACTTGAGTTCACGTTTTGTCAAGTAACTTAAGTAGATGGGGGAGATCACGCATTGCTGTCGCCAATGTTTGGCGGGCTCTATCTAGCATCAAATATTCTGATGTTCCAATCACTTTTAAACCGAATATTTTTTACACCATACTTAAATTGAGGCAATATCATTTTCCGAAAAGAAAATATTACGTACCAAACACAGTTGCATTATTAAAAAAAATATATATACATCATTTAGCGTGGTTATCGGGAATTATATTTTTGCTCGCTACTGAATTCATTATTGAACCATACTTTCTTTCAAACATTTAGATTTATTTGTAATATTATACTCTCAATACCGAATTCGCTGATTAGGAAGCAGTCAGAAATGGAAGCAGACCACGAGTCACACCAGAAGCGTAATAAATATAAGAGATTTTGTGAGTTAGATCTATGCTGTCCTTTGTTGGCTTTTTGTGAAGTTAAGGGGTTATTACGCAAAGTCATATCGACTGTTGATTACCAATAGTTTCAAGTTGTATTGACTGTTGATTATCAATAGTTTCAAGTGGTATTGACTGTTGATTACCTATAGTTTCAAGTTGTATTGACTGTTGATTACCAATAGTTTCAAGTTGTATTGAATGTTGATTATCAATGGCTGATTATTTACAATAAATGTTGAGCGGCTGATAATTTACGCTCTGTGGTAAATTGCTGATTATTTACTCTCAGTGGTGAATGGACCTTATTTACTCTCAATGGTGAACTTGACCATTTCTAAACCGTATGAAGTTGTCAAAGGTTTCCGTGAGTTCCCTGAACAGAGTCAGTTTTTTGAAGACTTACCTTTATTTAAAAGACACGTCTACATCCGTTTGGTCACGTGATTTCCACCTCGCTCATCTATTCCGGTGCTTTCTTCCTTATCGTTTCGATGGGAGACCACTCACAATTCTTCCTTATCGTTTCGATGGGAGACCACTCACAATTCTTCCTTATCGTTTCGATGGGAGACCACTCACAATCCTTATCAAAGCACCCACAGAGATGAGGCGCGCGTGTGTGGGTGTGTGTGTGTGGGGCGTGGACTTGCCATTGTGTGTGGAGGATTCTGTCATTCTTCTCGGCCATCTTGAGCTAACATCATTTAGATCAGTGGTTCTCAACCTTTCTAATGCCGCGACCCATTAATACAGTGCCTCATGTTGTGGGGACCCACCCAGCTACAAAATTATTTACGTGGATACATCATAACTGTAGAGTATGTGTTTTCCGATGGTCTTAGCCGATCCCTGGGAAAGGGATCGTTCGACTCCAAAAGGGGTCAAGACCCACAGGTTGAGAACCGCTGATTTAGATTATGGGGGGAAACATAGTGTGTGAAGTTTCTTTTTTTTTGTTGAGTTGGGATTGGAGGTTGGTGAGGCAAGAGAGGCATCGAATGTCTATGGATAGATAGTGAGTTAAATAGATAGTGAGGTAGATATATCGTGAGTAGATATATAGTGAGTAAATATATAGTGAGGTAGATATATAGTGAGTAGATATATAGTGAAGTAGATATATAGTGAGGTAGATATGTAGTGAGAAGATATATAGTGAGGTAGATAGATAGTGAGGTAGATACCTACTCAGGATGAAAGATAGTGAGAGGAGTATAGATAGTAAGATAGATAGATCGTGATGAGGATAGACAGTGAGGTAGATAGTGAGGCAGATAGATCGTTATGTAGATAGACAGTGAGGTAGATAGATAGTGAGGTAGATAGAAATTGAGAGAGGGAGAGACAGAGGGGAGGGACAGACAGAGAGGGAGGAAGAGATAGAGAGGGAGGAGGAGATAGAGAGGGAGGAGGAGATAGAAAGGGAGGAAGATATAGAGAGGGAGGAGGAGATAGAGAGGGAGGAGGAGATAGAGAGGGAGGAGGGGATAGAGAGGAGGAGGAGATAGAGAGGGAGGGAGAGATAGAGAGGGAGGAGGAGATAGAGAGGGAGGGAGAGATAGAGAGGGAGGAGGAGATAGAGAGGGAGGAGGAGATAGAGAGGGAGGGGGAGATAAAGGGGAGGAGGAGATAGAGAGGGAGGGAGAGATAGAGAGGGAGGAGGAGATGAAGAGGGGGATGAGTTAGAGAGGGAGGGAGAGATAGAGAAGGAGGAGGAGATAAAGAGTGAGGGAGATATAGAGAGGGAGGAGGAGATAGAGAGGGAGTAGGAGATAGAGAGGGAGGAGGAGATAGAAAGGGAGGAAGATATAGAGAGGGAGGAGGAGATAGAGAGGGAGGAGGAGATAGAGAGGGAGGAGGGGATAGAGATGAGGAGGAGATAGAGAGGGAGGGAGAGATAGAGAGGGAGGAGGAGATAGAGAGGGAGGGAGAGATAGAGAGGGAGGAGGAGATAGAGATGGAGGAGGAGATAGAGAGGGAGGGAGATATAGAGGGGTAGGAGGAGATAGAGAGGAAAGGAGAGATAGAGAGGGAGGAGGAGATAGAGAGGGAGGGAGAGATAGAGAGGGAGGAGGAGATGAAGAGGGGGATGAGTTAGAGAGGGAGGGAGAGATAGAGAATGAGGAGGAGATAAAGAGTGAGGGAGATATAGAGAGGGAGGAGGAGATAGAGAGGGAGGACGAGATAGAGAGGGAGGAGGAGATAGAGAGGGAGGAGGCGATAGAGAGGGAGGAGGCGATAGAGAGGGAGGAGGTGATATAGAGGGAGGAGGAGATAGAGAGGGAGGAGGAGATAGAGAGGGAGGAGGAGATAGAGAGGGAGGGGGGGTAGAGAGGGAGGAGGAGATAGAGAGGGAGGAAGAGAAAGAGAGGGAGGTGAGAGAGAGGGGGAGGAGGAGAGAGAGAGGGAGGGGGAGAGAGAGAGGGAGGGGGAGAGAGAGAGGGAGGAGGAGATAGAGAGGGAGGGGAGATAGAGAGGGAGAAGGAGATAGAGAGGGATGAAGAGATAGAGAGGGAGGATGATATAGAGAGGGAGGGAGATATAGAGAGGGAAGAGGAGATAGAGAGGGAGGAGGAGATAGAGAGGGAGGAGGAGATAGAGAGGGAGGAGGAGATAGAGAGGGTGGAAGAGAGAGAGAGCGAGGGAGAGATAAAGAGCGAGGGAGATATTGAAAGCTAGGGAGATATAGAGAGGTAGGGATCGATAGAGAGGTTGGGAGAGATAGAGAGGTAGGGAGAGAGAGATAAAACATTAGATGACAAGGGAAGAAAAATGAAACATCAATTGATGACACTGTCACGTGACATTGTTCAAATAAGAAGACACTGAATGACTGTAGTGTGAATACATCGACTGTTATGAGATGACGTTAAACACATTGGAAGATGACATCGAAGTTATGAGATTACGTTAAAGACATTGGCAGATGACATCGAAGTCATGAGATGACATAAACACATTGGCAGATGACATCGAAGTTATGAGATGACATAAACACATTGGAAGATGACATCGAAGTTATGAGATGACATAAACACATTGGCAGATGACATCAAAGTTATGAGATGACATAAACACATTGGCAGAGGACATCGAAGTTATTAGATGACGTTAAACACATTGGAAGATGACATCGAAGTTATGAGATGACGTTAAACACATTGGCAGATGACATCGAAGTTATTAGATGATATAAACACATTGGCAGATGACATCAAAGTTATGAGATGACATAAAAACATTGGCAGATGAAATCGAAGTTATGAGATGACATAAAAACATTGGCAGATGGCATCAAAGTTATGAGATGACAAAAACACATTGGCAGATGACATCGAAGTTATGAGATGACATAAACACATTGACAGATGACATCGAAGTTATGAGATGACGTTAAACACATTGGCAGATGACATCGAAGTTATGAGATGACATAAACACATTGGCAGATGACATCAAAGTTATGAGATGACATTAAATACATTGAAAGATGACATCGAAGTTATGAGATTACATTAAATACATTGAAAGATGACATCGAAGTTATGAGATTACATAAAAACATTTGCAGATGACATCGAAGTTATGAGATGACATAAACAGATTGCCTTTTACAATGATGGCAAGAAGAAGTTTGAGCTCATTGAAAGAGAATAAAGAATATTTTTTTTTTTTTTTTGAATTAAAAAAACACACATTTCAAGGGGTGCCATTTTGAAAAAAGGACAAGGTCCCAGGTCTAGCAGATCTTGATGAGATAAAGCCCGGATTAACAAATGTCCGGAGATACGGACGGGGATTAGAAGGGCGTTATGATTGTACAAGGGATTAGCCAGGCTCTGGCTGTCGGCAGTTTCCGGGCGGGGAGGGAGCGTATCTGTGCCCTGGGAAAGTCCGTGGGACGTAAGGTGAGGCAGTTGGTCGTTCAGGAAGTGAAATCTTCTTGGAGAACGTCAGCTAACAATCTCTCCGTGGACAGCCAGGAGGATTGAATGATTGTTAATGTCCAACGTGCAATAAATATCTCACTGGACAGCCAGGAGGATTGAATGATTGTTAATATTTAACGCGCTTTGAATCTCTCAGTGGACAGCCGGTATAGGATCGTATGATTGTTAATGTCCAAAGGGGGTGGGGCTGACGTTGAGGAAGTGAAACTGTCCACCTAGGCCTGTCAGACATAATCATCGATACACTTGCAATAGGAAGAGGGGCTTGATCCATTGAGACAGATTCTCTCAGAAACCAGGGTTTCTAACCTTTTAGGGCCTAAAATCAATTCAGTGAATATTAATGAAGTAACTTTTGGGGACTGAGTCTCTGGAAAAGAATGTGAGTAGAATCAGCGACCTACTTAAGGAGATCGTCAGGAAACACATTGTGTGGGAGAACTTCTTTTATAGAATCAGTGACCTACTTAAGAATGGACGGACAGAAAGATGGATTGGCCACAGCGACTCAAAGATGGATTGGCCACAGTGACACAAAGATGGATTGGCCACAGCGACACAAAGATGGATTGGCCACAGCGACTCAAAGATGGATTGGCCACAGCGACACAAAGATGGATTGGCCACAGCGAACAATGATGGATAGGCCACGGCGACACAAAGATGGATTGGCCACAGCGACTCAAAGATGGAATGGCCATAGCGACACAAAGATGGATTGGCCACAGCGACGCAAAGATGGATTGGCCACAGCGACACAAAGATGGATTGGCCATAGCGACACAAAGATGGGTTTGCCACAGCGAGACAAAGATAGATTGGCCATAGCGACACAAAGATGGATTGGCCACAGCGACACAAAGATGGATAGACCACAGCGACACAAAGATGGGTTTGCCACAGCGACACAAAGATGGATTCGCCACAGCGACACAAAGATGACGAATCAAGTGCAATCATACTGTGACGTCCACAGACCCGACTCATTAATGACGACATCATGGGTCCCATCAATAAAACAAACTTTGTGATTTCCTAGCGACCTGGGACGTGTGTGTTTCTCCACCCACCCCCCCCCCTTTACCTGTTATGACCGACTTATGAGGTATTGACGTGTGGTAGATGAAAGGTAAGTTAATATTGTTATAAGGTTTGGGTTCCGTGTGGCCGGTGCAGTGTCGATCGTATCATCCACCACTCTACCCCCCCCCCAGTCTCTGCGGCTGCCACGTCCCGACTTCCCGTTTAGTGCACGGGTGTCAAAAACCCTCACATGCATCATCCGACGACAACCACAGTTCACCGCATCAACAATTTAGTGGACTTGGTCCGTCATCTTTGTCTCACTGTAAGCCAATCCATCTTTGTGTCACGTGAGCCAATCCATCTTTGTGGTCATTACTTTCGGATTAGGGGTGGATGGTGGTGGTAACCTGACTCACAAGAACTTATGCGACCCCCGTCTTAGCTGAAGAGCAGCTCAACAAATAACAATGTTCTTCATACTCCCAACCCTTGTGGGGCGTCTCCAAACGTTCTAGTCATTTCTTTCTATATTCACTTTTCAGACTTCAAATGATCACACTAGAGATAGTTTTCTACCCTCCATTTAGCACACCACACATTCACTTTTCTTAACATCCATTCAGCACACCACTCATTCATTTCTCCACTCTCCATTTAGCACACCACACATTCACTTTTCCCACCCTTTCATTCAGCCCACCACACATTCACTTTTCCTATCCTCCATTCAGCACACCACACATTCACTTTTCCTATCCTCCATTCAGCACACCACACATTCACTTTTCCTGCCCTCCATTCAGCACTCTCCTCTCCACATTACACATGCTTTCTCCCGGTTGTCTCAACTTATCATTGGGATTTCTCAAATTCTAACGTCACCACCTTTTGAAATCAAATACATGTATAAAGATGCAAAGATGTTTTTTTTTAAAAAAAAGAAACAACTCTATTGTCCTACAGTTCTACATGTTCAAGCAGAATTTGTTAATTTAATTTTTATTTTTTTTTATTTTTATTTTTTTAAAAATAAAAATAAGCTCAATAAACAGATCTACTATTCATACAATAAGACCGGAATTGAACGTCCTGGATGTGAACATTTTAAAAACTTCACATTTGATAGAGTAAGAGAATGAACATATTGATTCCATACTTAAAGCTTAACAAAATTATTTAAAAAAAAAATGCATCAAAATGAATGGAATTGAATTCATGCCAAAATGTGTATTTACAAAGATGTAAGATAAAGAATTTGATAGCCGACTGAATCAGCGAATGGCTGAGAGTGTATGTGTCCATGGTTTGCAAGTTCCAAACGCATTTGTGTCAATGGTTTGCCGTCCCAAAGACATTTGTGTCAATGGTTTGCCTTTCCAAAGACATTTGTGTCAATGGTTTGCCTTTCCAAAGACATTTGTGTCAATGGCTTGCCTTTCCAAAGACATTTGTGTCAATGGTTTGCCTTTCCAAAGACATTTGTGACAATGGTTTGCCTTTCCAAAGACATTTGTGTCAATGGTTTGCCTTTCCAAAGACATTTGTGTCAATGGTTTGCCGTTCCAAAGACATTTGTGTCAATGGTTTGCCTTTCCAAAGACATTTGTGTCAATGGTTTGCCTTTCCAAAGACATTTGTGTCAATGGTTTGCCTTTCCAAAGACATTTGTGTCAATGGTTTGCCGTTCTTCCAAAGACATTTGTGTCAATGGTTTGCCTTTCCAAAGACATTTGTGTCAATGGTTTGCCTTTCCAAAGACATTTGTGTCAATGGTTTGCCTTTCCAAAGACATTTGTGTCAATGGTTTGCCGTTCCAAACAAATTATATTTCATCTTTTTTTTTCCCCCCCTTTTTGTAAGGTTTGTAACTGGCAGTGAAACCGAGCTATCACCACGTTACGACTTTCCCGGTTGAGAGGACCAGATAAATTACAAATATTTGAATTAGACGGACTCACTATCAGCCACACACACCATCAGCCACACACACCAACAACCACACACGGCAACAGCCACACACACACACACACACTAACAGCCTCATTAAATGATAGCTCCACTTTTAAACTGTAATTATTTCTTGTTTTTTTTAAAAAAGACACCAACGGTGGTTTGTTAATATTGATTGATACCAAGTATTTTAAATCACATTTGGAAGAGTGCACGCATTCTGCTACTGCTGCTGCTGCTGATGATGATGATGTGGAATGAACTAGCTGGCGGGCCCCGTCATTGTGTGGGTAAACAAGAGGAACCATCGGTATGTTTTGTCACCAACTCAAACATTGACTGCTGTTGTTATCTTCGACAAATACTGGTGGCCTATGTGTATATGGGTGTGCAGCGAATGGGGTGATTTGTGGCTGTATGGGATGGATGTATGTGATGGATGTATGTGATGGATGTATGCGATGGATGTATGTGATTGGATGTATGTGATGGATGTATGTGATTGGATGTATGCGATGGATGTATGGGTAGGGGTTTATGCTCACCTTCTGTTTTTCTCCGAAAGAAAAATCTTAAAGCAATACCGTCGAATTCAGGAAAGCCACGCAAACAAATGTTTTGAGCTGAAGAAATGTTATCTACGAAATAAGCAATGTGATCAGTCTGTTATGGTGGAAACTCTTTGATGTCAGGATCGTGTGCCTTCAATAATGCTGCAGTCCACACGTTGACTAACACTGCACACTACGCCTTCAATAACACTCCACACTTCGCGTTCAATAACGCTGCCACAAGTTCCCAACCTATGGGTCACAGCCGCACAGAAAACACTTCTCGCCACTCCCCCCCTTCCGAATAAGGCACCCGTGACGATGGTGTAGACTTCGCAGGAGGAAATCACAAGGCCTGAGGTTTTGCTTTAGGAGGATAACCTGTTTCCCTGGACAGCTATTCGCCTCTCTCCACGCACGTGGATAACCCCAAGAGAGCTTCACAAGAAGTGGATGAAACAGCGTGTGTCCATTGGCGTCGCGTGAGTTGCCGGAATATTCATTGTGTCAGCCTGCGGGACTCCATCTCCGGGTTTGAATTCAGTTTCCTTCAAGGTACTAGGGGATTTTTCTTGTTGTTGTGTAGGACTGAACTCAAGACAACCAGGTTTCTGGAGTGCTTCAGTTTCGACCGCTCGGCCATCGAGCACCTATACATATGGACCCAATGCACCTTAATAATACATTTGATCTAAATTCTGCTTTTTCTATTTCAGAAGATAAGGAAGGAAATCAACTCTCATTATTCGATTCCTTTTTTTTTTTTTTTTTGGTGTGGGGGAATTGATAACTAAATGTTATCTCCAAACAATAATATTGTTCTACTCGTCAAGTCATTTTTTAAAAAAAAACGAGGCTTAGTGGTGTTGATTGGGAAAGTCTGAAGTAAAAGAACCCCCAGGGTGTCGCGCACACTGTGTGTCTGAGGGCGTGTGTGCGCCCCTGAGTGTGATTGTGTGAGTGAGTAAGAGAGAGAGAGAGAGGGAGGAAGAGAGAGAGAGAGAGAGGGAGTGAGATAGTGCTGGTATCAACCATTCTCAAATTGTACATATAGTCACAAATTGTACATCTAGTAACAAATTGTACATATAGTAACAAATTGTCCTCTTCTTATGGTAAAGGACAATAAATGCAGGACTTCGTTCAGCTTGTGGTGACAGAACCTCATATTGCATTCTAGGGTCCGCAGTGACAACAGCGTTTGAATCAATGCAAGCTTTCAAAGTTATCAAATCGAGTTCACAGTTCCTCTATCTTTCTCTCTCTCTCGCTTTCTCTCTTTATCGTTTTCTCTCTAGCCACTCTCTCTTTTTTCTCTCTCTCTTTCTCTCGCTCGCTCTCTCTCTTTATCTATCTCCCTTTCTCTTTCTCTTTATTTCTCTCTATCTCTCTTTCTCGTTCTCTTTCTCTATCTCTTTTTTCTCTCTCTCTCTTTCTCTCTCTTTCTCTCTCCCTTCTCTCTCCCTTCTCTCTCTCTCTCTGTCCATGTCTCTCTCAGAAGGCGGCCCCATTCATCGTTTATAGATTGACACTTATGATGTCATCCCCATGGTTTTCATGTAAATGCCTGTGTCCTGTTTTAAAGTAATGCAACTTTTATGAGGTCTTTCAAATCTAACAAAAATGCTAATAATCTCCTTCCATGCCATATTGGGCTACATTGAATCTATGCTGTGTGGTATTGGGCTACGTGGAATCTATGCTTTGTGGTATTGGGCTACGTGGAATCTATGCTGTGTGGTATAGGGCTACGTGGAATCTATGCTATGTGATATTGGGCTACGTGGAATCTATGCTGTGTGGTACTCTTCGTTACTTTGGAGTTCAGAAGCAATACCAAAAAAAAAAAAATTACGTAGAAAACAGAAGTGCTTTCGTGGCATTGGGGCCCATGGGATACTATGAGGTACAATGGGGCGCAAGTGACATATCTACATGGCATAATGGAGTAGAAGTGGACACACGTGACATAATGGGGTAAAATGTGTAGCATAACGGCAGTATTATTTTATTTACCCCATGCTACTTCCACCATGTTATTTACCCCATGTGAATAATCTAAAATAAAGTTTATGTTAAAGATGTGGACAGCCCGGGGAGTGGGAGAGGGGGGGGGCGTGCGCCTACATGTCTACAAATTCGGCTCCAGTTTAAGGAAGTCCGAAAATTGACGTCAACTAAATTCACCCCCCCCCCCGGGCCGGTCCACAGGATGGACCACCAACACTACAGACATCAACAAACAACCGGCTGGACCTAGACGCCGACATCTGGTGGAGGCACAGCAATAATGTTGACTGCTTGCCCCTCTCTTGGGAAGTGCTATGGCATGCGTGCAGTACTCACATCGGCTGTGTGATGACAAGCTTGACTCTTGAAAGTCACTGTTTGTTTCCCATGGAGTTGCGTGGCTTGACTAACACCGTTTGGGGCCAACTCCCAAAAGTGTGCCCCATAACACACACCAAGTATTAGTTTATATAAAAGTTGGTGTAGCCCGGTGCCTATCCTAGATTTGCAGCTACTAATTGTATACTTTGTAGTGTAGCCCGGTGCCTATTCTAGATTTGCAGCTACTAATTGTATACTTTGTAGTGTAGCCCGGTGCCTATTCTAGATTTGCAGATACTAATTGTATACTTTGTAGTGTAGCCGGTGCCTATTCTAGATTCGCAGCTACTAATTGTATACTTTGTAGTGTAGCCCGGTGCCTATTCTAGATTCGCAGCTACTATTGTATACTTTGTACTGTAGCCCGGTGCCTATTCTAGATTCGCAGCTACTATTGTATTCTTTGTAGTGTAGCCCGGTGCATATCCTAGATTTGCAGCTACTTATTGTATACTTTGTAGTGTAGCCCAGTGCCATAAGATCTAAGCGTCCTAGTATTGTATACTTTGTACTGTAGCTCGGTGCCTATTCTAGATTCGCAGCTACTATTGTATTCTTTGTAGTGTAGCCCGGTGCATATCCTAGATTTGCAGCTACTTATTGTATACTTTGTAGTGTAGCCCAGTGCCTATTCTAGATTCGCAGCTACTATTGTATTCTTTGTAGTGTAGCCCTGTGCATATCCTAGATTCGCAGCTACTATTGTATACGTTGTAGTGTAGCCCGGTGCCTATTCTAGATTCGCAGCTACTATTGTATTCTTTGTAGTGTAGCCCGGTGCATATCCTAGATTCGCAGCTACTATTGTATACTTTGTAGTGTAGCCCGGTGCCTATTCTAGATTCGCAGCTACTATTGTATTCTTTTTTGTGTAGCCCGGTGCATTTCCTAGATTCGCAGCTACTACTAAATACTTTGAAGTGCATCCTGTGCATATCCTAGATTCACAGCTTTGAAGTACTTTGAAGTGCAGCCCGGTGTATATCCTAGATTGCAGCTACTATCATATTCTTGAAGTGCAGCCCAGTGCATATCCTAGATGCGCAGCTACTATCCTCTACTTGTGCAGACCGGTGTATTCCTTGGGTCATTGGATGCCCTCGGCCATTGGATGCCCTGGATCATTGGATGCCCTGGGCCGTTGGGTGTTGTTTTGGTCAATGATGCCCTGGGTCATTGGATGCCCTGAGCCATTCTATGCCTTGGGTCATTGGATGCCCTGGTCAATGGCTGCCCTGGGTCAATGGGTGCCCTGGGCCGTTGGCTGCCTTGGGTCATTGGATGCCTTGGGTCATTGGATGCCCTGGGCCATTGGATGCCCTGGGCCTATATATGCCCAGGGTCAATGGATGTCCTGGGTCATACCTTTAGAGATACTCACCGACGCAACGATGCTGATATTGACCGCAAGGAGGGCCGAACTCACAGGGGAGACAATGTCTTAGCTGTTTACTGCTGATGACAGGATAACGACCAGCCATAATCTTTGGCGGGATGAAGCGCGAGGCTGGCACAGGGATTAGGTGACCCCCTTCGAACAAAAGAGATGACCCCTTACTGCACAAGGTGACCCCTTCGTACCTAAGGTTACCCCTTCTAACATAAGGTAAACCCTTTCATACATAATGTGACCCCCTTCGTACAATTAGGTGACCCCTTTCTTCACAATGTGACCCCTTCGTACATAAGATGACCCGTTCGTACATAAGATGACCCGTTCGTACTTAATGTGACCCCCTTCGTAAATAAGGTGACCCCTTTCTTCACCAGGTTACCCCTTTCTGCACAAGGTGACCCCTTTCTGCACAAGATGACCCTTTCTG
This sequence comes from Lymnaea stagnalis, assembly GCA_964033795.1. Lineage (NCBI taxonomy): Eukaryota > Metazoa > Mollusca > Gastropoda > Lymnaeidae > Lymnaea > Lymnaea stagnalis. The sequence goes on along the minus strand of CAXITT010000520.1, from coordinate 88,519 downwards.
CACAAGGTTACCCCTTTCTGCACAAGGTGACCCCTTTGAACATAAGGTGACCCTTCGCACATAAAATGACCCGTTCGTACTTAATGTGACCCCCCCTTGTAAATAACACTATGTTAATTATGTTCACTATGTCCTCATTCTTCCTCTTTTTTCGTTCTCTCTATCTTTGACTCTTTATCTCCCCCCTCTCTCTCTCCCTCCCCGTCTCTCTCTCACTCCCTCAATCAACAACATTCTTGGCTACATCACCTTATTTTAAAACTATTTCCCCAGAATTAGGCTCTAAATCGCAGTTAAACCATTTGAGAACCGCTCGGCTGTGGTTAACTGTATTGGAAAGGTTAATGCAGAACTTCCTCCCGAATGCTTCTTCCTCAAAGGTGACTGTTTTCTTTGTCTAGCTCCGTGGCACGAGATTCTCCCCGAGGCTGGATGGCGTCCTGAGCACTTATTGAAAAATAATAACAGTTAAAAAAAAATAAATTAAAAACAAAAACACAACAAAAAAACAAAACATCTTTCAACAGCTCTGCACTCTTAGAGAACAACTTAAAAAAACAAAACACGACTTCGAGGTCATTATAAAGCATGCGTGGCCAACGTGCGGCCTGGCACGTCAATTTTTGCGGCCTCGCAGGTCAGTTTTTGCGGCCACACAGGTCAGTTTTTGCGGCCACGCAGGTCAGTTTTTGCGGCCTGGTGCGTCAGCTTTTGCGGCCTGGCACGTCAGTTTTTGCGGCCTGGCACGTCAGTTTTTGCGACCTGGCACGTCAGTTTTTGGGGCCTGGCGCGTCAGCTTTTGCGGCCTGGCACGTCAGTTTTTGCAGCCTGGCACGTCAGTTTTTGCGGCCTGGTACGTCAGTTTTTGCGGCATGGCCCGTCAGTTTTTGCGGCCTCGCACGTCAGTTTTTGCGGCCCAGGCGTATTGTGGATTTAAAGCGAATAGCAACTCTTTTTTTAAATCGTATGTGTGTGGCCAACAAAAAAAATCATTGAACGGCTAATTGACCCATTTCCCGTCATCCCATCGAACTGAAACCTGGAACACAGACCCGTTGCCGATGACAACACATCCCAAATTTGTTTTGCGTAATGCATTTTAAGAGATTTACAATTATTCTCTACTTTTTAATGCGTGTCAACTCGTCCTTGATAGGAAATCTTCTTTTTTTTAAAGTTTTTTTTTGTTTTTATTTCCAGCTCAAGGTGACACCGTTAAAAAAAACAAAATGAACGATTCTTTATATATAGTTAAATAATTATTAAATTGAAATAGAATTGAACCAGCTCAGAATCCATACAATGTAACTAGACTGATGGTCATACACTCCTTAACAGTTTAGATTTGGTCAGTACAATGACTCGAGAAGGAAACCGTTTTTGATTATGTATTCATCTCAACCTCCAGGTACCACCTGCTCTCATGGGGACGCCCACGATTGGTCACGAACGACTCCGGTTTGGTCAGCTGACCGCTTCTGACCCATCTCTGGCCGATCTCTGCAAGGACACCATGGCGCTGCGGAGAGATGGGGACCGGGAGGCGGAGGAGAGGCCCCGTGGTGACGCCCCTGTCGTCTAGGTGGATTAACTTTCCGTGGATAACTCTGTGGATATGTCGCCTAAAAGTAAGTTCTTTTGCTTGATGTCATCACCGTTCAAACAAATGCCTGCAAGCTCCTCATATTCTAAACTGTGTGATCGCGAACAGCAGGGGCATGTACTTTTCCGTCGTGAGACCGTCCACGCGAAAAAAAAATTCATGGTAAGAAAAAGAATCGCCGAAATGTCATTTCCGGTCAGAACAAAGACACAACCACATCGCCGAGATAACATTTCCTGTCAGAACAAGGGCACGACCACGTCATCATTGTGATAACATTTCCTGTCAGAACAAGGGCCACGACCACATACATCATCGCCACACGCTTAAAAGATGCGTCGAACACCGTCATGAAATATCTGAACTATGAACTTTGACGTCAGGTTAAGCTTAACGGAAGGTCCGATGTCGAACTGGTCGAATTCTTGTCTGCCCCCGTGTCTGGCCAGTGGTCGAATCCATGGCCCCCCCCCCCAATAGTCTTGACTTTCTTTTTTCAACTTTAAAAGTAAACGTACGTCACACCTCTTTCAACCCAGTCGTAAATAATAAAATTATAAACAAAGATGACGAAATGCCATTCACTGTCATGAGAAATCTCCCCCTTTTTTTTTGGTGGACATATTATTTTTAAAGGTTAAATCCAGGCTCTAAATATCCTTGGTCCCTGTGGGAGAAATGCGTCAGATGTTTAGAGCGATGGCTCAGCAACTGAACATTGACGCTGGGAGACAGCAAGCCGGCTAGTTACTGGACGCAAAAAATAGACCGTCTGCGTCATCAAGACAAACCGGAAAGAAGATCCCAAGCTAAAAAACAATAATAATAATAATTACAACAATAATAATAATTACAACAATAATAATAATTACAACAATAATAATAATTACAACAATAATAATAATTACAACAATAATAATAATTACAATAACAACAATAATAATAATAATGATTTAATAGGGCTTGTCATTTAATGGCGGAAATCTATTAATAGAACTGATGTCATCATTACTCATCATCCGGGTACTCAGCGCGGACAAAATACCACCATTGTTCAGTATTACTATGTTAGCGGAGTGTCCCTGAAACTTGTTTACAACTCTATTTTACGAAATATTTTACACATTTTTCTTTCACTTCTATTTTGTGAAATGAGACTCCATTGCGCGTACGGCATATGCAACAGTATCTCTAGGTACAAGGATCGTCCGAACGATATGCTGAAAATAAGCTGCCATGTTTTAAGCAATATTTGTCCGCCGACCTTCTAAAAATAGTACGCCATGACGTTTTCCGGTCTGAGAAATGACAAAGCCTATAACGACAACTTACTTATTTCATCTAAATGTTGTTTGTCCTCCTGTGCCCGCCTCGCGTCTGTGATTCCTCTAAGACATTACGACGAAGCTCTGATATTTTGGAAGACTTATCAGTGAATCAAGAAACATCTCTAACCGCTATTGATATCTAGCAATAAGGATAAGTTGTCATGTAGATAAACATCTTCCGAAATTGCTCCTAAAAATATGTGTTTGTCTAGAAATAACACCAAAAAAAAAAAATTGCGTTATGCTAGAACTAAGTGCCTAGAATAGAACTAAGTGTCATATTAGCACTGAAATAACCTAGCCTGGAACTAAATACCTAGACTAGAACTTAATGCCTAAGCTAAAACTAAATGCCTAGACTGGAACGAGGTGCCTAGACTGGAACTAGACTGCCCAATGAATAAAATGACAACTCTTTCTAGATATTATCTTGTGTATTCCAATGACGTCACTCAGCCATGTTCAAAGTTGTCGGTCTTCCTATGACGTGTTTTTTTTGTTGTTGTTGTTGCTTACTTTCATACTTGTACACACCAACATCTTCACATGCAACGTCTTTAATACGTATCTACAAGACAAAAATTCCCAGACAGCAAACTAGCCTCACTGACCATCTTGTATCTACAAGACCACCACCTCCCGGAGCGAACTGACCCCACCGACCATCTTGTATCTACAAGACCATCATTTCCTAACAGCAAACTGACCCCACCGACCATCTTGTATCTACAAGACCATCATTTCCTAACAGCAAACTGACCCCACCGACCATCTTGTATCTACAAGACCAACATTTCCTAACAGCAAACTGACCCCACCGACCATCTTGTATCTACAAGACCAACATTTCCTAACAGCAAACTGACCACAATGATCATCTTGTATCTACCAGACCAACATTTCCTGAAAGCAACTGACCACAATGATCATCTTGTATTTACCAGACCACCATTTCCTGACAACGAACTGACCAATGAATACGTCACAGCTCTAACAGGCATTTATTTTCATTTATTTCCCAGTCTTTAAAAAAAAAAAAAATTCTTCTTTCTTTCATTTCTTTCTTCTTTCAATCACTGCTACTTTGCGGCGTTCCTCCCTTCCTTCCAATCTTCCGCTCCCTGACAATTGAGGATTAATCAGGCTTTATTTTCTCTCGTTTCCTCCCTGGGAGAAAAAAATAGAAAAAAGAAAAAAAACTGACAAAAAAAAAAAGGCTGAAAATAACGGTCGTCTGCCAGCGATCGATAACCTCGAATTGAGATGTGTGCCACTGTGACGTTTCTATTGCCAGCTTGTCACTGACACATTCACTCTGCCAGCTTGTCGCTGACACAGTCACCCTGACAGACTGACTGGGGCATCTCGTGACAGACCGTCACACACCTGCACTGACCGACTTGACGTGAGCAGCTTGTCACCGGGTGATAGTGACAGATTGTCACACATTTGCACTGACCGACTTGAAGTGAGCAGCTTGTCACCGGGTGATAGTGACAGATTGTCACACATTTTCACTGACCGACTTGAAATGAGCAGCTTTTCACCGGGTGATAGTTACAGATTGTCACACATTTTCACTGACCGACTTGAAGTGAGCAGCTTGTCACCGGGTGATAGTGACAGATTGTCACACATTTTCACTGACCGACTTGAAGTGAGCAGCTTGTCACCGGGTGATAGTGACATATTGTCACACATTTGCACTGACCGACTTGAAGTGAGCAGCTTCTCGCCGGCACATGCACGCTGGAAGACAGACAGTGACAATGTGTCCTTGACACTAAGACTTAACCACTGACCGCGAAAGCTTGTCATCTAAACAGTGTACTTGCGTAGACTTTTAGTGACAGCTCGTCTCTGGAACATTAACATTTCACTGACTGACAGTGACATCGTGTCAATGCCACATTGAAAACTATCCGACTGACCGTGGCAGCTTGTAGCTTATACATTTACACGTACAGGCTGATAGTGAAAGATTGTCACACATTTACACAGACTAATGGTGACAGCTTGTCTACAATTTACACATACAGACTAATGGTAACAGCGTGTGACACATTTATACGTACAGACTAATGGTGACAGCTTGTCACACATTGGCAGAGACTAATAGTGACATCTTGTCATACATTTACACGTACAGACCCATCTGTTCTCGTCAAGTTAAAAGTAACACATTGTAAAGAAATAAGTTGTCAGAGTCAATCTGTCAACATGGACCGAGTGACTTTGGCATCTTATGACTGACGTGTTTACAAGGAGATATTGACAAATACATTCCCTACGAGGTATGCATTCGCGACACAGCACACGACATAGCACACGACGCAGCACATGGCAGCACACGTCACAGCACATGACACAACACATGGCACAGCACACGAAACAGCACACGATACAGCACACGGCAAAGCACACGGCACAGCACACGACACAGCACATGGCCCAGCACGCGTCACAGCACATTACACAGCACATGGCACAGCACACGACACAGTACACGACATAGCACACGACACAGCACATGGTACAGCACACGTCACAGCACACGACACAGCACACGACACAGCACACGACACAGCACACGACACAGCACACGACACAGCACACGACACAGCACACGACACAGCACACGACACAGCACACGACACAGCACACGACACAGCACATGACACAGTACACGACAGTGCACACGACACAGCACGTGACACAGCACACGGCACAACACCTACTGTGTCACTGCCTTTTCCATTAATTCATAGATACGAGAAAATGAAAACATAATTATTCCATCCTAAACCAAACTATACGACCGTCCCTCTGAATCAATATATGATGTTGCCTTGAGTATGGCTAAAATTGTTTTGAAAATGATTTCTGGAAATCCTCCATGTTTGTAAGCATCTTTAAAAAAAAAAATCCTCAAGCAGTTGATGATCTGGACCTCTTGAGTATGGATATGAAAGCTTGGCATTTAGTTTAGCTGCAAACCCATGGGCGTCTACGCAGGGGGGGGGGATAAAGCATCTACTTCCAAAGGAGAAAAAAAAATGTTACGTTGTGCTGCGTAACAAAACGTCAGAGGTTGAAGCTGAAATAGCAGCCCATCTTTTGTAACACATGGTCGTTACGTCAGAGGTTGAAGCTGAAATAGCAGCCCATCTTTTGTAACACATGGTCGTTACGTCAGAGGTTGAAGCTGAAATAGCAGCCCATCTTTTGTAACAAATGTTCGTTTCTTGTCATACTGATATTCCTTTTTTTTTTAAAAAATAAAAAAATCAATATTTGCAAAATCGAAAATGCGCCAAGCACCCCCCCCCCTCACGCTTTTTAAAAAATCAAACCACACAAATAAGTGAATGGCGTACTTGTTATATGAATCTACATTTATTTACCTATTGTCAAAGTCCTCGAAGCTCGCCAAAAACAATATATATATATATATATATATATATCTAAAGAGGACCCGAGAAGGACATTGAAATTATGACGATGAGATGAGAAGAAAGAACAAAATTGTCGAGAAATTGTAGAGTAACGATCCTACGGTTAAGTACAGAGTAATCGAAATGGAGAAGACGGGAGAGAAGAAGGAAATCCTAGTCGAGAAGTTCCTGGTCACAGTGTGGGGGGAGGGGGGGAAAGACAAAGATCCATTAGGATTCCAGTTCTGGTACGATTGGTGGGGGCGGGGCGGGGGGGGGGGGTTGAGTAAGAGATGTTGGACTTTGCTTCGTCTTAGGGTCTTTGTGTGTGGTAGGCGTGGGGGGTGGGGGGAGGGGCTTATGTGTGAGAGTTGTGTGTGGGTATCGACTGCGTGTACGACAGTTGGGGAAGATTTAGTGTGGGAGTGGTGTGTGGGTATCGACTGTGTGTACGACAGTTGGGGAAGATTTAGTGTGGGAGTGGTGTGTGGGTATCGACTGTGTGTGTGTGTGAGTTGCAGGGTGGTAGTTTATGTGTGAGACTTGTGCGCATGCGTGGTGGGGGGGGGAGGAGTTTTGGTGTTTGAGTTTTTTGTGTGAACCAGTTGGATGGGTGAGTATGTGTGTGTGTGCGAGTGTGGGAGGGAGTTAAGTGTGTGAGGAGATATATAAAAGTGCATGCTTATTGATGTGCATATATTATGTGTAAGGGTGTAGTTATCAATGTGTCGTATGCATGAAGTGTGTTATAAGCTGCCCGTAGCCGGAGTAGATTTTCAGTATATTGGTAATGATTTTTCAATTGATTTGCTGTTGTGGGGGTCAGGGTTGCCCACGGTCCTTAAATGAGCTTACACTCCGATAAGATCTGACCTAAAAATGACGTGTGTTGGAAAGCCCGAAAGTACTTTAGAATCTCCGTTTCACAAAAGGACAAAGAGTGAGACACTGTCCAAACATCTTTTGGAGTGAAGCGAAACGGGAATTCTCGGAGTGTGTGTGATTTCTACTCACTGAGGCTTTGCACGTCTACGACCACAAGGAGGGTACTTTCAACTTTGATGACAATGCCGTACATAGAAAGTATGCCGTATAGAATAATAGGCTCGTGACTCATGTTGTTTTAATGACAGAGACAGCTCGTCTCACTGACAAAAGTCCATATAGTTGACACACTAGAGATCGACCGAAATTGATTTTCAGATTTCGGCCGAAGCCGAAAATAGGCCGAAAGTTTTAAATGACTTTCATCCGAAACCGAAAATAGGCCGAAAGTTTTAAAATGACTTTCGGTCGAAACAGAAAAAAGGGCGAAAGTTAATGACTTTCGGCCGAAACCGAAGCCGAAACCGATAATGAAATATTTAGATATTTTGAAATTCGTTCCCGCATACATTCTGCATACATCGAAAAAGATGGGGGAAAGCATAAATATTTACATTTTTTAAAATAAAAAATGAGATAATCGTGAATATTAATAAATAAACATCTAATATAACATCTTGTTCTTAAAGATCGCTTAGTTTGTTATTAAAGATCGTTCAGTTTTTTGTTAATGTTAACTTTATTTCTCTTAAAGATCGCTTAGTTCGTTGTTAAAAATCGATTATTTTGTTTTTTAAGATCGCTTAGTTTGTTCTTAAAGATCGCTTAGTTTTTGTTTAAATATCTTTTAGTTTGTTATTAAAGATCATTTAGTTTGTTCAAAAAAGATCGCTAAGTTTTTTCTTAAAGATCGCTTAGTTTGTGTTATTAAAAGTACGTTTAGTTTGTTTATAAAGATCGCTTAGTTTGTTCTTAAAGATCTTTGATTTTGTTCTTAAATATCATTTAGTTGTTCTTAAAGATCATTTAGTTTGTTATTAAAGATCGTTTAGTTTGTTTTTATAGATCTTTTAGTTTGTTATAAAAATCGTTTAGTTTGTTCTTAAAGATCGCTTATTTTGTTGTTGAAGATCGCTAAATCTTTGTCATAAAGATCGGATCGCTTAGTTTGTTCTTATAGATAATTGATTTTGTTACTTAAGATCGATTAGTTTGTTCTAAAAGATCTTTTAGCTTGTTACTAAAGAACCTTTAGTTTTCTGATAAAGATCGCTTAGTTTATTCTTATAATCATTTAGTTTGCTATTAAAGATCATTTGTTTTGTTCTTAAAGATCATTTAGTTTGTTCTTAAAAATTGCTTAGTTTGTTCTTTAAGATCGTTTATTTTTTTTTTATTAAAGATCGCTTAGATTGTTCTAAAAAATTGCTTAGTTTGTTTTAAATATCGTTTATTTTGTTCTCAACAATCGCTTAATTTGTTCTTAGAGATCACTTCATTTGTTTTTAAAGATCACTTTATTTGTTTTTAACGATCGTTTGGTTTGTTCTTAATTATCGCTTATTTTATTGTTAAATATCGCTTTCGCTGAGTATTAGATGAGCGAAAACCTCATTCACTTTATGGCCGAAAGTCAAAGTCTATTTCGGCCGAAACCGAAAAAAAAAACGAAAGTTAACTTTTCTCTTTCAGCCGAAACCGAAATTAAGCTGAAAGTTGACTTTCAGTTTCGACCGAAACCGAAACTTGGCCGAAAGTGATAAAATGGCCACTTTCGGCGCCGAAACCGAAGCTGAAATTCGGTCGGTTTCCATGACACACCTTGCTCCACACCCCTTGCTCCATTCCACACACCTTGCTCCATTTCACACACCTTGCTCCACTCCACACATCTTGCTCCATTCCACACACCTTGCTCTACACACCTTGCTCCACAAACGTAGGGTTGGGCTCGCGGGAGGGGGGTGTACGCCCCTGCTATCACTTTTTTTATTCGATTTACTGAGGCGCGTCTTCGGCCAACTGCAGAGCTTTGTTTCTTTTAAGGTTTCTGGGGCGGCAGAGTATCCTGGCCTACCATGAGCGGCACTTAATCTTGCCACGCCACATCCTCGGTCCAGACCCCCCCCCCCCAAAAAAAACAAAACAAAAAAACAACAACAACAAAAAAACAACAAAAAACAAAACAAACAAAACAAACAAAACAAACCAACCAAAAAAAAAACCAACAACACAGACAAACAGATCCATGACTATTTATTGTTACAAACGCTGCCCAACCCAATAAACAAACCTACTATACCCGTCCAATTTGCCAACCTTGGTCCAACCAATATACAACCGAAAATCCGGACTCATTTCATTATGCAAAACGAGACCTTTCTAATAGACCGGCCTGCACTGGGTTTACGAGAAGCTACACTACATTCACGAAGTGATCGCATTTCTTTTTAGTTTAAAATAAACCTGAAAATCTGAGTACGTATGTAAGAGGAAAAAAAAAACCATAGGGCTCTTCGGCTGGCCCTTATGTGTTGTAAAAAAAAAAAGATTGGATTAGGCATGGATTGAGAGGGAGGCTTATCCAGTCCCGGGTATTGATTGATTGATTGATGTTGATAATTATATCATGCTAGTATCCATGACACTTTAGCATGCTGACTGCGCTCTGGTTTTCCGAAATCTATTGAAACAAAAAAATGTTTTAATTGTTTCTTAAAGGATTTTGTATAGTTTTCAATTCCCCTCAAAGATTGAGGCAAACTGTTCCATAATTTTGGCCCTATCGCTTCAAAAGAGCGCAATCCGTATGTCTTTTTTTCGGTGGTCATTCAAACTAGGAACTCTCAGTAAGTACTGTAATGAAGACCGCAGGCCCTGTAAAGATACATGTTTATTAATCAGTTTTTTTTTAGATATTCTGGTGCTGAGCCATCTATGCAGCTGTACGCCAGGGACAGAATTATGTAGTTAATGCGCTCATTCACAGGAACCCATGTTGTCTTAGCCGCCAGCCGGCAGAGGATATTTTTGCTTTATACACCTTACTCACCTGCACTCACCTGCAATCACCTCCACTCACCTCGCCTACCCTCTGTTAATTAACACATCAATAATACATTCCCCTAATTACATGAGATTGAGTTCCTTTTTTTTAATCGCGGCACTAAGATAACAGTTCATCAAATGTTGAGTGGTGCACGCACACACACACACAAACTCCAGTCACGCGTCATGCTTGTCGGGCACACACAGGAAGTGTTCAATCCTCTCGCGCTGTGATTCGATAATTGAATATCCAAATGTGCAAATCGTTCAGTTTATGACCGCGGAATGTCAATCGCATATGGAAATACAGATTGAACAGTAAATATATTTATTATCTTAGACTAAACAAATGTCCAATTAGGACCTGCACGTCGCACGGATGAAATTGACTTTTTTCCCGTCGAAATAATAAGGGGAAAAAAAAACAAGGAAAAATAGTGTCCGTCTCCTGGTAGGAAGTTAAAATTATTATTATTTTTTAAAATACAGACAAGGTTGGTTTATCAATGTTGAACCAGGGCCGGCGCTAACAGGTGGTAAACGTGGGCTACCGCTCAAGGCCCCATGCTTGTAGGGGGACCCCACGCGTGGCCCTTATTATATGTTATATTAATATCAAAGCCAGTGCGTTTCCTGATCATAGCTCGTAATTTTCCAGCAACGCAATGTGGTATGCGGTACAAAAAGATGATCACGTGGGCGTTCTGTTCGCGTCCGGTAATCTCCCTCCACAGGTCAATCGCTTGATGACCTCGACGATGCAACTTGGTGTAGCCTGTGGCCATGGCTAAATTTCCAAAGTTGGATCCGTTTCTTTAACAAACACAGTGAAGGACGGTGTACATCAGAAATGGCCACCGATGCCATGGAAGTTGAGTGGTAAACGAACACCGTGGCCATGTTTGAAGTAAGCCGCATCCAGCGGTCTGGCTCGGAATCTGGAGACGAGACTCAAATGAGACACAACGGAGACACAACGGAGACACAGCTGAGACACAGCTGAGACACAACTGGGACACAACTGGGACACAATGGAGACACAACTGAGACACAACTGAGACACAACTGAGACACAACTGAGACACAACGGAGACACAACTGAGACACAACTGAGACACAACCGAGACACAACTGAGACACAGCTGAGACACAGCTGAGACACAACGGAGACACAAATGAGACACAACTGAGACACGCTGAGACACAACTGGGACACAACGGAGACACAACTGAGACACAGCTGAGACACAGCTGAGACACAACTGAGACACAACTGAGACACAACTGAGACACAGCTTAGACACAGCTGAGACACAACTGAGACCCGTAGATAACGTTCAGGATAGGATTTTTTTTTTTTTTTTTTGGTTTGAAGAACGGGCGTTAAGGTCCTTACAGATATAAGTGAAACAAACTATGGGATCAACTGAGAATAACATGAACGCAACAAAACAACGAACGTGTCGGCAGGAAGCCTTCAGCAGCGAACAAACAACAGTAAAAACACAATTAAAAAAAAAAAGCACTAGGCTGAAAAGTAGTATCTGAGAGGGCAGCAAAAGAGATGTGCCTGAAAATAAATACCATTTACTGATTGTGCAGAATTCAATTTGCCCAAGGCCCCTCCCTCCCCCCCCCAGCGTGGGCCCTGGTTAAAGACACGTTCTAATGAAAAATTTCGAGCGTATGTAGTTAAAAAAAAAAAAAAAAAAAAAGAGAAAAGATGATTGCCCATGTAATCATGATTTGAATCGTGGACCCTCCAGATAAATTTAGACATTGTACATCCGACCAATCAGGTGCATGAGCACATCTGATTGGCTGCAGGAATCCCAGGCTCAGGAAACGGACGTCATGAGGAATCTTTCCATCCGGGCTCGAGGTACGGACACACGTTTTGGCTCTAGATCCGGATATTATTGGGGCTTTAATGGAGGTGCCATATGTGTAACAAAATTCAGGTTCTCGTTCAAGGTAAACAGAGCCTGCCAAAATAATGACGTTACTTTTTCGGTGGTTTCATGAGTAAAATTGTTAACCGATTCAGTGGCGTAGAAATGGGGAAAAGAATGGGGGCGAGGGGGGGAGGGTTTGATCCGTGCGGGAAACTTTGCTTTTCTTTTCTTATACGGAAGAACGCCATTTTCGGCCAAATGCAGATTTCTTTTTTTCTCTCGTGGAAGCGGGTGGCACTAACCCCTAGCTACGCCCCTGGGCGAATATCTTGACGCCGAGAGACATCTGTTTACAAAATCTGTTTAAAAAATACAACCTCTTTCCGCCTGTTACTCAGAAGGAAAGCTGTAGTTCCTGGAATATTTATGTTCTCGAATACTTTAATTAAAAAGAGGGCCGGGCCGCTGTATAGCTGAAGATAGATGACTTAATCTTCTTTGTGTCAAGAAAAAGCATTGGTGCGTTGTAGAAACAACTCGTTTGAAATTTGAGTACAAAAATTGTTTCAGCTGCCAGCCTTTGTCCCACGTGACCTTAATCTGTATCTTGATAGGCTTAAAACAATTTGATTTACTTTTCAAGTAGAGGTAAACAAAAGTTATATATATATATATATATATATATATATATATATATATATATATATATATATATATATATAGAGATATATCTCTCTCT